>OZ010589.1:10164214-10166714 GCA_963932145.1 Acanthosepion lycidas | reverse complement strand
GGGTGTTAATAATTTGTATCAGTATAGAGTTACATTCATAGATGTCAAATCAGGGTAAGGTTGGGGTGTCAAAATTTAAAACGGAAGATGATTTCGTCTAGTCTGGTTTACGTGTCTATGGAGATTTATTGATTTTTTTATTTTATTTTTTCTGAAAGGGTTTTTTGTATATAATAAAACTATCGTAACATTTGTTTTTTGACGACTTCATAAACGGTTATCTTTTTTTGTAGGGTATTTAAGCTATTTATTATGACTATGGATTTTAAAAAATTATATGCTAATTATTCAATGCAAAAATTTGATGATATCGGAAAAACCGTTAACTCATGTCTATGCCAACTATAAAATCAGAGGAATGAATTAGTGTTAAAATGTCGACATAAGAACAAATTCAAATTTCTATAATATAGACTTAACTTAATTAGCTACTATATTTTCATAATATTCATTCCCCTCTACCTCTTCAAATGTCGAAAGCAAAACTAATTCTAATTTCTATATTCCCCACTCTATATCTTTACACTATATTAATTATAATTTATAACCTTAAATTATACAATACTACACGCAAATTGTCAACTACTCTTTGAAGGATGCCACTAATTTTTTTAAGTTTTCTATTTACGTCGCGGTATTTCTTGGCGCTCTTGATATTTTGATAACCTGCTTTTAGTTTTACAATATGAATTTCTTGCAAGTTCTGTTCTCTTTTAAGAGCGTCTAAGAATTGCTATATTGTGGGATGATCTGATGAAACTTACTGCAAAAAAGCCCTTTATGTATTCTCTTCTAACTCTTCTATTCAGTTGATCCCAAACTAATTCAATAGAAGAGTCTTCCGGAGATTAAGGGGGCCAAAACATAATTTCCAAAATGTTGTTTTTGACTCGAGGCAATTTTGACATAATTTACAAGAGTGTTTTGCATCGTTGTCTTGTTGAAAAATGATTTTTATTTTACCAATTATGTCTTTGAAAAATCGAACTATATCCTTCTTATTTAGGATTCCTTTAACTTAAAATCAAATCTCCAGCATTTTTGTTCGTCTCAAAAAATCTACTGAGATATTTGTCGTGTGTGAAAGTACAGCTCACTGAATAACACGGATGTCACGTGATACACTTGACAAATAGAGGATTACAGTTTCAGAGTGGAACAAGCATTCAGTTACACTCCGACTCCAGCTGTCCTAAAGCAACCACGTCTCTAATATATCCCATATTTGTCGGCGTATAACATCATAAATAAATACATGCATGTGGAACATTTGAAGCCAAAAGGATTTAATAAAAAATCCTTAATTTGTCATTAACAATTTCTTATCGGCAGCCATTTGAATGACTCGTTTCCAACTGAAAGCCTCAGTTTTTTACTTTATTTGGCTGTTGTCGCAATCTTTGTTGTTGTTATCGCAACGTTTTGCTCTCCGGCCTTCTTCAGCTCTATGACGATCCAGGTCACCTACAAGGAATTTCAAAGTATATTTTCGAACTTTATTTAATCTATGATGGTCGGTCTCATGTGACATCGAAACTTAATTGTTATTGTTCGGTTATTGCTTTCCCTGTTTCGACTGTGTGTGTGTGTGTGTGTGTGTGTGTGTGTGTGTGTGTGTGTACTGCCTGTCCCAATGACAACACTGAACCAAGAGCCTTAAACCTAATATTCTTTTTGCCTGCCTGCCTGCTGCTGACACAGCTGCTGCTGACAACAGACTTTACTGTCTGTTCTCTTTTCCTACTGCTGCTGCTGAAACTTTGATGTCATTTCACTATATTAATTGCTCCCATGTGGTGTTTATTAATATGTTAAGCCTACTGATAAGGCACTCATAGATTTACTGTATATTTTCTGTTAGAAGCCTCGACTAATTTTGTTTTGTATTTTAAATTCACTCAGTAAGCACGCTCTGGCAATTAGATTTTTGGCGGCCATTTGGATTTTACTTTTTACTATTGTAGGTATACTCGCCTAAATGTAATTTAGCAGTAAATGATTAATATCGTTTTTATATTGTTTAAGAACCTTTGTCAGTCAAAGGATATTTCATTTCTTTTTTTCTCAAGCGGGCAATAAAAGCGGACATAAAAAAGTAAGTTTTTTCCCCGTCATTTGATATTTTTAGATCGTGTGAAATGTTTTTATCGTCTCATTTTATGAAGATGAAATTTTATCAACTCCCTCTGGAAGCTTAAAATGGCGTCGTACTTACGAAATAAATTCTTTCGTTCGCTTTTCACTTTTTATTTATTTGTATTTGACATTTTATTTGCTCGTCTTCGACAAAATTTTTCATTTATTAACCATAATTTTATTCATTTTTTTTTTCATTTCAATCTCTCTTTGGATTTTCCTTCTGTCTTCTTCTTTCTGTTATTATCACTATTATTATTATTGTTATTATTATTATTATTATTATTATTATTATTATTATTATTATTATTATTATGTTATTAATATTATTATTCTATTCTTTTTCTTCTTTTTCTTAATATTC
>OZ010589.1:10124214-10154214 GCA_963932145.1 Acanthosepion lycidas | reverse complement strand
GCTAGCACGCTTAAATCCTCGGTCACGATGACTTGTGACTTTGTGCTAGCAGTTTGCGTCTACCCAATTTCACTCACAGGACTTGGGTATGCTTTTCCGTGAGATTCGAACACGAGAATTTTAGGATTTTGTTTCTAAATTATTTATGTATATACTTTAGAACTATCATAAAACGGTCTACTAGTGTGATTAAATCATATATATATATATATATATATATATATATATATATATATGTATGTATATATTGTATTTTGTTGATCCTAAAATACAATAGTTATTATATTCAATGGGCAACAGGACATGGTATTATTAAAAATAAAAATCAAGGAATTAAATAAATATTATATATAACATTATATATAATAAATTAATGAATATATAATTGTAATACATAGAAATTTTTATAAAAAATTCAATTAACTATATTTTAGCGTAAACATTATACAGTGCCTGCATATTACAGTTAGTTCATTCCTCTGATATAATAGATCATTATTTTTAGGAAACTTAATATGTAACTTTTCATGTAGACCCAGGGGACATGGGCCATTTAATGACTTAGAAAAAGAAAACGAGATTTAAAAAAAAAAAACAAGAAAGTCCAATTGCATTTTATTCAAATCTATATTCGCCATTATTTACAACTAGCCTACAAGACTCTCTTCCGGCGGATTTAAGGCTAGCTTATCTGGAGGACTTTTGGCCTTTTTCCACCAGTGTCTCATGCGCGTAAAAGTTATAAGAATTTAGAAATAATAAAATTATTTTATCTTTATTCGACAGATTTATTTGGCATAATCTTTCTTCGTATACACAACCGTTCTCCATAATTTGTTTACATTTATTTTGCGTGAAATTTTTCTTTTCTTTTTAGATCTACATTTTCTTATGATCCCTTTACATAAAGGTACATTTAAAATACATTAGGGTACCAGAACTGTGTAATATTTCTAATACATCACGGTACGCGTGCTAGAAAAAGAAATATATATATATATATATATATATATATATATATATATATATATATATATATATATATATATATATAGATATAGATATATAAGCGACGTACTGTTCACAGCTTAAGTTTTAATTACGGTGTAATTAGACTATATCAATTGCAATTGCAACGAAAAGCGAAATTAAATTTAAAACTTTAATAAAGAATTATTTTTGTTTTAAACCTTTCACTTTTACGTTATTTATTTAATTTTTAATCGCCTGTAACTACAGTAGTTACTTCAGGTTCTTTATGATTCGCCGTCATCGAAAAACGGACGGACGGACGGTCACACGTACACTGTGCTTTATATATATATATACATCGATTACTTGTTGCCAATTATCAGTCAGCGCTTCCATACTTTCTCAGTAAAATTACACAGGTTGTGGCGTGTTACAGATTTCGACAAACTCTTGCTTCTGGTTTTCATTAGAGAAACTTTTCCACATCAAATTGTTCTGCAGCGATCGAAAAAGTTAATAATCGTTTGGTGATGGGTCAGGTGAATACAGCGAATGAAGGAGAGAAGACCAGCCGAGTTAAAAAATGTCCTGCTTGCAATATTTTTGCCCTATGTGTCCTTGTGTTGCCATGGAGATAAAGAACAGTTGTCCGATTAACGACTGCAGGTTAATTTCGAAAAAACTGCTATGGACATGTTGCACCTGCTGGACTTATAAATGTGCGTTTATTATTTTCACTGCGTTTTAAAAACTCTAAACGAATCATACTATGGTGATCCCACCACACGCACAACATCTAGAATCATTAAAAAAAAGGGTTATTTTCAAAATATCGTTGTTGAGAGCTTTCTGTGTTAATGATCACGATACACCTTCAATTAAGATAATCTTCAATTTATTGCACGCTAAACATGTTCTCAATTATCAAGGGTAACTTTCTCTCTCTCTCTCTTCTCTCTTTCTATCTAGTTTCCTATATCTATGTATATATAAATCCCTGGAGTAACTGTAAAATTGCCCGAATCGTGTAACAGCAAAATTGTCCAAAAGTTAGATTAAGATTTGAACCGTTGTAACTTAGAAATGATTCAAGATTTCTTACTGGAATTCTCCGAAGTTTTGATAAGGCTATTGGACTCTAATTTGAGCAATAAGAACGTATAATTACTCTCCAAGCTTAAAAGAACAACCGTGATGAAATCGATCATAAACGAAAATGACATGTTCATCATTAATTAATCATAGCTAGAGATCGGAAACACATGAAGGATTGAAATAGAATATATATATATATATATATATATATATATATATATATATATATATATATATATTCCAAGAACATTTTCCAGCTTATTCAAGATGATCTTCGCCCTCTCTAACGTTCGAATTTTCTGTCCTGGAGTAACAAGTTGCCTCACAGGTTTCATGTGCGATTCATTTTCAAAACTTTTTTCAATGTTCTTTTGGACTGTCATAGCTGAAACTTCTCTCTGACGTGCCAAATGTCTTATGGATTGGATCTTTTCTAATTGATCGCTTTAGCTATTAGTTGGAATGATGACCCCTCTTCTTGTTGTGACCGCCTGATCCTGTTTTCCTCTCTACTGTTTCCTCTTTTTTAAACGTATTCATCGTTCTCTTGATAATTCTTGAATGGACTTTGAAGATGGAAGCCCTGAATAATATTTTCCTCTCACTAATGCAAAGTTGGGAAGATAGTAAGTCTGACAAAAAACGATTTTAACCTGTTCGCTTTCCTGAATAAGTCAAAGTGTTTTTTCAGTGATTCTTACGAGAGACAGTGTAAAACGTTTTCTCTGAAAAGCTGGGAAAAAAAGAAACTCAATTAGTTAAGTGTGTTTTTAGATATTAAACATTTTGTGGGATGGACAATTATGCAGTTAAAGGATCTGGACAATTTTATTGTTAAACCCGTTAATACTAAGCCTTAGTGTTACTTTCTTTATTTCCTTCTTGACTAAGAATCAGGCAAAAGCACCATTGGAATCCCTAGAAACGTCATTCAAAATTGTAAATATTTCTATTTGATATTTTTGAAGTCTTATAAACGCAGCAGCAGATACATGTAAACGGACGTAAATTTGCTATACGCCCAAATCGCCGCGTTTAAATTACTTTTAAGGAGATTATATTAATATAAGATTATCGGGAAGGCTTCTCGTATAATATACGGAAGCCAGGTTATTATTATTATTAGGTTGGTGCAAAAATAATGACGGTTTTTCACGTATTTTTCAACGTCAAAAACCATCATTATTTTTGCACCAACCTAATATTATTATTATTATTATTATTATTAATAATAATAATAATAATAATAATAATAATAATAATAATTCCTTATTATTGACATGACAGTCCCTGCAGACTGCAATGTAAGTTTGAAGATCTTCAAAAATTATCAAAATGCAAGGACTTTGAAATCGAAATTTAAAAAAACAATATGGCACATGATATCATCAACAATTCCATTTGTAGTTGGAGCCCCTGAAAAAGATTCCAATAGACTCATTGATGGCATTCCTGCTAACACATGCTTTAAAAAAATAAAAAAAAAATTCTCGCAGGTACTGCCCAGGCCTAACGAAGACTTTTATCCATGTAAACTATGTGTGATATTTTTCTCTTTTTTCTTACAAAACTGCTCAGTTGAAAATGTTATGATGCCATTTCTGACCTTAGGTCCCTGGTCGGGACATGGAAAGAAATGAGTATTCACAAGAAATCAAAGGAATAATAATAATAATAATAATAATAATAATAATAATAATAATAATAATAATAATTGTAGAAGAGCGCGATATAAAAAAAATGAAATGAAATCTAATTAACTAATGGAACAAGATCAGCACCGTCCCCTTCATGTTACTTATGTAACCATTTGCATTCCATTCACACGCTACCTTGCATTCACCCTTCATCGCGTTGGTTACCAGTACAACCGTTTTTCTCGTGAGAACCGACGTTTGTGTAAAACTTGTATTTATTTTATACTTGTATGCAATTTTTGATCATAACTTGAAGAAGACAGACATAATGTCGAAATATTGTTAAGCAACAACAACAAGAACAACAACAATAATAATAATAATAATAAATTCAAGAAGTGTATGCTTATTGAAATAGGAGTGCCCATCTGAGAGAAAAAAACATCATGAAAATTATCTAGAAATTGTCCAAATACAGGAAACTGGAGATCGAGATTAACAGGATGTGGGGAATGAAGACTGAGACTGTCGTACCAATAGTAATCGGAGCACTGGGCCTCTTAAGAAAAGAAATGAACAACTTTCCTAACTGTGTCCCAGGTAGCATCAACATACAAGTTACCTAGAAGATCCCCCTACTAGGAACATCACATATACCAAGAAAAGGACTATCAGTTCAATGACAATTCTCCTATAGGGCCTAAGGGCCATAGTTTGGACGGGCTCTACAGGATGCAAAGGAGGAAACGGAGCACACAAACGACGACGACAACAATAATAATAATAATACAATACACACTGACAGAACAATCAAAGCCAACCGCCTAGATATTGTTATTAAAGACCACAAACAAAAAAAGTTCCTCCTTATTGATATGGCAGTCTCTGCTGACTGCAATGTATTTTTGAAGATATTCAAAAAGCTGTCAACATACAAGGACCACGAAATAGAAATCTCAAAAATGTGATATATGGGAACATCAACAATCCCTGTTGTAGTTGGAGCCCTAGGACTGGTTGGAAAAGATTGCAGTAGACTAATTGCAGGGATTCCTGGAAGTCCATGCCTCAAAGAGATACAAAAAATTGTTCTGACAAGTCCAGTCCACACTTTACGAAAGGCTTTATCTATTTAATTTTTTTTTTGCAGTTGAAAGTGTCATGATGCCATTTCTAAACTTAACCTAAGCGGGACCAGGAAAGAAATGTGTAAACGCCAGAAATCAAAGAAAATAAATAATAATAATAATAATAATAATAATAATAATAATAATAAGACAAAATACTATGACCCATCACTCAAATTCTATTGAGACAAATGTTGAAATAAAGAATGCGACAGAGGATGAGGTGGACGCTAAAGCGAATGAAATACGAAATAATCTCCCAGGAAATGAAACCGAAGATTCTACCTTAGACACAACCTCTAGTTCTCCAGAAATTGTCACTGAAGATGACTCCAGGTACATTAATTTAGAATTCATTGAAAACCACGAAGCTGAAATCACCGAAGCGAAAAATGACGTCATCCAAGTACTCAGCAGAGTAACTTTCATACAATTGTCAGACAGAGACCAGCTCCCGAAAATCCATATGACAAATCCCAACAAGCACATCGTGAAAATATACAATGCTGCCCTGGAAACACTGTTAACAGAAAAACCACCGGGAAACATAACAGAAGTTAACAACGTCATATATGCAACAGCTCTAGCAGCGACTCGGAAGCTTGGGGTCAAGACAATAAATAAAATTAACAGACACAGAGAACCAGCTTGGAAAACCAAACTGATACGAGAAATAAAACAGATCAGATGTGAGCTGTCTATATTAGATGAGCTCACCAGAAACCCTAATATTTCCACACGTAAATCCAAAAAGATCAAACGGAAATATAGCATTAAATCCCTAATTGATATTCCATCAATCAAGGAAATGCTGAAACAGAAACTTCAGCTAAAAGCACAGAGAACAAGACGATACGAGAAACGTTGTAGATTCTATCGCCAAAATAAAACATTCCGAACAGATCTTAAGTAATTTTACAGGGAAATTGGAAAAACGCCTATACATGTCAAAACGCCACCATCGATTGATAATGTACAGACATTTTGGGAAAATATTTGGAGCAACCCAAAGGAATGTAACCCAAATGCAGAATGGATACGGCGTGAAGAAGAAAGACTGCTGGATACACCTCTGCAAGAATGGGTAAATATATCCACAGATGATGTTAGGCAAGCACTAACGAAATCCCAAAAATGGAAATCCCCAGGAAATGACAAGTTGCCCAATTTCTGGCTGTATCATCTCTCATCTGCCCATGGCATACTTGCAAAAACATTATCAACGCTTGTAAACAATCCCAATAAAATCCCGGAATGGGTTACTGAAGGTATTACATACCTCATACCAAAAACAACTGAAACAGACGACCCGAAAAATTATAGACCGATAACATGTCTTTCCACAGCGTATAAGTTGATCACGTCTGTACTGACGAACCGTACTTATTTCTTTTTCGAAACAAACAGCATTCTCCCGCTGGAACAGAAGGGATGCAGTAGAGGTTCATATGGCTGCAAAGATCAACTTCTGATAAATAGAACGATCCTGGAAAATTGCAGGAGACGACGCGGAAATCTCAGTGCAGCGTGGATTGATTATCGTAAAGACTTTGATAGTGTTCCACATTCTTGGATCCTTAAGACTTTGAAAATGTACAAAGTCTCCCCTGTGGTATTAAACTTTCTTAAGCACAGCATGGGGGTGTGGAACACAAAACTATACGTTAGGCACACCGGGGGCACTGCCATATCCAAACGTCTGAATATCCGACGTGGAATCTTTCAAGGAGACTCTCTGTCACCCCTTCTGTTTTGTTTATCCTTAACCCCTCTTACACATGAACTGAACAACAGTAGCTATGGTTACAAAATAAATAAGAAAATATTCAATCACCTACTATACATGGATGATCTCAAACTCTTTGCCAAAGACAACAATGAGTTGAAAAGCCTCCTCAATATTGTAAAATACTTTAGTGACGACATAGGTATGGACTTCGGATTAGATAAATGTGCAAAAGTAACATTCAAGAAAGGTAGAATTACAGAAACACCCTCAATAGATTTAGATTTTGTCACAAAGATTAGGGAATTGGATCATGAAGAAGCTTATAAGTACCTAGGAATTAGCGAAGGAGATGACATACAACACCCCCAAATGAAAGAAAAAATAAGAAAAGAGTACTACAGGCGTGTACGTCTGATACTAAATACTGAAATAAACTCAAAAAATAGAATATCAGCTATAAACACATTGGCTGTCCCAGTGGTGCATTACAGCTTTAATGTCCTTAACTGGACCATAGCTGAAATTAAGCGAATGGACGCCAAAACGAGAAAGCTTCTCACTTGCTATCGCATGCATCATCCCAAAGCTGATGTTGATCGTCTGTATGTGCCCAGATCCGAAGGAGGCAGAGGATTAGTTCAACTAGAACTGTCCTACAAAACTACAACAATTGGCCTCCAAAAATACTTGGAAACTACAGAAGACTGGATGATGGTATGCGTCAAGGAACATGAAAGTAGTAAGCGTCTTTACTCCGTAATGAAAGAAGCCAACAAATTCAAACTGGAGCTTCAAATGGGCGTAGAGATGCAACTACAGCACAATACACCGGCTGAAACTGCAAAATACTTGAAAAAGACAGCAAAGACGAATGCAACCGACCAGATACAGAAGCGATGGCAAGATAAACCGCTTCATGGCCAATACTCTGCCCGTATCAACCAAGCTGATGTAGACAAAACCCGTACCCATCAGTGGCTACGCAGTGCAGGGTTGAAAGCGGAAACTGAAGGTTTTATCCTTGCTGCGCAGGACCAATGCTTGCTAACTAGGAATTATCAAGCACATATACTAAAATACTGTGTCAGCCCAAAATGCAGATTCTGTGATAAATATCCAGAAACGATTGATCATCTTGTATCAGGTTGCACGATGTTGGCACCCACTGAATATAAAACCAGACATGACAGAGTGGGCCAATATCTGCACTGGAAAATCTGCAACTTCTACGGGAAGGAAACTGAAAGAAACTGGTACCAACACCACCCAGACCCAGTTACGGAGATAGGACCTGTTACAATTCTATGGGACTACACAATTCACACTGACAGAACAATCAAGGCCAACCGCCCAGATATTGTTATTAAAGACCACAAACAAAAACGGTGCCTCCTTATTGATATGGCAGTCCCTGCTGACTGCAATGTATCTTTGAAGATATTCAAAAAGCTGTCAAAATACAAGGACCTTGAAATAGAGGTCTCGAAAATGTGGCATATGGGAACATCAACAATCCCTGTTGTAGTTGGAGCCCTAGGACTGGTTGGAAAAGATTGCAGTAGACTAATTGCAGGGATTCCTGGAAGCCCATGCCTCAAGGAGATACAAAAAATTGTTCTGACAAGTACAGCCCACACTTTACGAAGGGCTCTATCTATGTAATTTTTTTTTTTTTTTTTTTTTTTGTCAGTGAAAAGTGTCATGATGCCATTTCTAACCTTAGGTTCCTGGGTGGGACCCGGAAAGAAATGTGTAAACGCCAGAAAGCAAAGAAAATAAAAATAATAATAATAATGATAATAATAATAATAACAATAATATCCAGATGATTTCCTGTTTATAGCTTTAATCCCTGACAATTATGCTTGTTAGTTTTCTGAACATAATTATTTGAGTCTGTCCACTGTGCAGAAGAAATAATAAGAAGTTGAAATTTTTGCTTACCTGAAATGCAGATTCTTTGATAAATATCCAGAAACAATTGACCATCTTCTATCAGGTTGCACGGTATTGGCACCCACGGAATTCAAAAGTCAGCATGATATAGTACGCCTGTATTTGCAATGGAATATCTAGAAATTTTACGGTAAGGAAACTGCAAGTAACTGGTATGACCATCACCCAGACCCCTTTAGAGAGATAGGACCTCTAAGTATTTTACAAAGTTAATCGCCTAGACGTCATGTTCCAAAACACAAGTATAGACAGGGCATTCCATGCAGATTGTAATTGTAATTTATCTTTGAAAATATTCAAAAAACTGTCAAAATACAAGGACCTTGAAATCGAAATCTCAAAAATGTGGCACCTGGGAATATGAACAATCCATATTGTAGTTGGAGCCCTAGGATTGGTTTGAAAAGATTCCAGTAGACTAACTGAAGGGATTCCTGGAAGCCCATGCTTCAAAGAAATACAAAAAACATTGTTCTCACACGAGTACAGCCCACACATTTTGAAGGGATTTATCTATGTAAAATATGTGCGAATATTCCTTTTTCAAAATTGCTCAGTAGAAAATATCATGATGCCATTTCTGAGCTTAGATCTCTGGCCAGGACCCGGAAAGAAATGAGTACACACCAGAAATAAAAGGAAAGGAAATAAAAAATAATATATTAGGTTGGTGCAAAAATAATGACGTAATAATGTCGTTTTTTGACGTTAAAAAATACGTCAAAAAACGACATTATTACGTCATTATTTTTGCACCAACCTTATAATAATAATAATAATTTACCATAGCACTTAGAGCTTCTGATCTTAATTGATGCAAATTTGTAATATGAAAGTTTTTTTTTCTTGGTGAATTAAGATGCAGTACAATACAATATCCCATTGAGATACCAAATGTCAACTGACTGCCATTAATCAGTTGGGACCATGGAGGTTAGCGTGTTGTGGTTCTTTTTCAGCGAGATCTGTGAAAGTTATCATAGCCGGATATCGAGAGAGTTTTTAAAAATGGTAAGGTAGACAAGGCGATTTGGGAGACATAGCTACACAGGAACAATCTTAGTCGGTGACCGTTTGAAGTGGACTCAGTTACTCGAGTGAAGGTGTTTCCATGCTTCCCATTCAAGGTTACGGGCTGCTTTTATTCAAACGTTTTATTCATACACTTTCAGAATAGCTCTCATATTAGATACATCGGGTTTCGTATATTTGTAACCAAACGATCGTTTGTTAGCGTGCTATTGTCTCTCACTCTCTTGTTGTGTCTTTTCTTCCTCTCTCTCTCTCTCTCTTTCTCTCTCTCGTTCGCTCTCTCTCATACATAGATGTATGCTGGTTGGCTGTTGTTACGTATTTTGAAATAAATACGCGGTAGAAGAACTATTTTGTAAAAGACGACACCTGTTTAAAGTTATTATTCAGCTATTGACTCTTGTGTTAGCAAATCCAAGACTGACGAAGTAAACTTGGCAACTGACTTGAAAAAGACCTGCAATGAATTCCAACTCGTTATATATGTAATCATTACAGAGAAAGCAGGTTTTAAAATATTTGTTTAATAAATTATGTCAATATTATTCTGTTCATATCTATCTATCTATCTATCTATCTATCTATCTATCTATCTATCTCAGTCTTTTCATTATCTATCTATCTATCTATCTATCTATCCATCTCAGTCTGTTCAAATCTATCTCAGTCTTTTCGAATCTATCTATCTATCTATCTATCTATCTATCTATCTATCTATCTATCTATCTCAGTCTGTTCAAATCTATCTCAACCTGTTCAAATCTATCTATCTATCTATCTATCTATCTATCTCAGTCTGTTCAAATCTATCTCAATCTGTTCAAATCTATCTATCTATCTATCTATCTATCTATCTATCTATCTATCTATCTATATACAACTGTTCATTATCTATCTATCTATCTATCTATCTATCTATTTATCTAATGATAATACTAATATACACCTGCTGTAATGGATTAGGACTTTAGTTGATTGACGGTGTTAACATATACATATTTTATCTTGGTGAATTAAGGTGGGATATATTGAATATCCCGTAGATTTACTTAAAATAATTTTATCATTTGTCCGCGCATTGAATCCTGAAGTCATATCTGGTCTGCTGCTCCTGTCATTTTCTCATTGACCTGACATGGATTCCCTCTGTCTTTTCTACAAATATTTTCATGGCATCTCGTCTGACGAGCTTTTTTTCCCTCATCCCTAGGCTACACGAATTTAAGGGTGCTACTAGATTGGCATCTAGGTCCCACCCTTTTACTGTTGAAATAGTTAAATGTAACTGCCACTTCTACTCCAGCAGTTTCTTTTCTCGCGCTTCCCATCTGTGGAACTCCTTTCCGATTTCTTGCTTCTCTGATAACTACAATCTTACTAACATTTCAATGCAACGCCAATCGCCATCTTCTATTTTATTGAATCCCGTTCATCTTTTGTCCTTTACTCAATCATCACTATTCTCAGTTTTTTTCTCTCCCCCTTTCACTCTCTGTATCCTCCTGTTCATTAGTGGAATTTTCACTTTGGAGTGAAGCGTTTTTTTTTTAAAGAAGGAAAGAACAAGTGTCTTGTAATCGAACAGGAAATAGATAAAATATCTAATGCAGAACCTTTCCTTTTTGGCAAACTCTTATGATTCAAAATAATCAAATTTTGTTTCTGTAATAATAACGATTGTGGTAATAACGCAAAGGCGCATGCGCACCAAACAAATAACATCTTGCACTCTACGTAAATATAGAAGGTTTGAGAAAAAAAATGTACTCCCTAATGTAATTTCTGTATGAAAATTCGAAATGCTCAAAAAGAAAGGTGAACCTTTCGAACGTGCTTCCAATAATCGACACGGTAGCAGAATAGAAAGTCAGTAAAGTGAACGAATCTTTACGCATGAGTTTGTCGAGAAATCAAATGAAAGTCTGTAAGGAAACATCGTGCAGTTCATAAATTTGGGAGACTATGGAAGAAATCTTTTTAACACTTAGGCGAACCTTTTTTCCAAATATAACGTTGGGCTCTGCTACTAAAAATCGACTCTACACTGAAATCTGTAAACCCGTTAAACTTTAGAAAACAGCTCATGAAAACAAATACCGAAAAATCCGGAGCAAGACCAAGAGCAACGAATATCTTATACAGATATTTCAAGTGACATGTTCACACTCCTCCCTGGTCTTTTGAACAGGAGTAGAGATTTATCCTTTGTTTCCTGTTTAGGATTGGTTTTCCGGTTCCTTCTAAAATCAGCTTCAACAGAAGAAGAATCTAATATTTATGCGTAAAAATTACAAATATATGGTGATCATTAGAATAAAATATGGAATTTTAAAAAGCATTTTAAGAATTTCAGCTATAACATTTTGCTGAAACTTGGAATTAAACAGAAAATTAAGTTTGCCTTTTTCGATTAATGTTATTACTCGATACTTTTAAAGTCTCCACCTAAACTCTGAAATGTTATTTATTTATTTTCTTCCTTCAGTAGGAGTAGAAAGGTTTTTTGAAAAAGAGTAGAGGTTTATCCCTTGTTTCCTATTTAGGATTGGATTTCCGGTTCCTTCTAAAATCACCTTCAACTCTATACTTCTAACGTCTCTGCCTAAACTCTAAAATGTTATTTATTTATTTTCTTCCTTCAGTAGGAGTAGATAGGTTTTTTGAATAGGAGTCGAGGTTTATCCCTTGTTTCCTGTTTAGGATTGGGTTTCCGGTTCCTTCTAAAATCACCTTCAACTCTATACTTCTAACGTCTCCTCCTAAACTCTAAAATGTTATTTATTTATTTTCTTCCTTCAGTAGGAGTAGATAGGTTTTTTGAATAGGAGTCGAGGTTTATCCCTTGTTTCCTGTTTAGGATTGGGTTTCCGGTTCCTTCTAAAATCACCTTCAACTCTATACTTCTAACGTCTCTGCCTAAACTCTAAAATGTTATTTATTTATTTTCTTCCTTCAGTAGGAGTAGATAGGTTTTTTGAATAGGAGTCGAGGTTTATCCCTTGTTTCCTGTTTAGGATTGGGTTTCCGGTTCCTTCTAAAATCACCTTCAACTCTATACTTCTAACGTCTCTGCCTAAACTCTAAAATGTTATTTATTTATTTTCTTCCTTCAGTAGGAGTAGATAGGTTTTTTGAATAGGAGTCGAGGTTAATCCCTTGTTTCCTGTTTAGGATTGGGTTTCCGGTTCCTTCTAAAATCACCTTCAACTCTATACTTCTAACGTCTCTGCCTAAACTCTAAAATGTTATTTATTTATTTTCTTCCTTCAGTAGGAGTAGATAGGTTTTTTGAATAGGAGTCGAGGTTTATCCCTTGTTTCCTGTTTAGGATTGGGTTTCCGGTTCCTTCTAAAATCACCTTCAACTCTATACTTCTAACGTCTCTGCCTAAACTCTAAAATGTTATTTATTTATTTTCTTCCTTCAGTAGGAGTAGATAGGTTTTTTGAATAGGAGTCGAGGTTAATCCCTTGTTTCCTGTTTAGGATTGGGTTTCCGGTTCCTTCTAAAATCACCTTCAACTCTATACTTCTAACGTCTCTGCCTAAACTCTAAAATGTTATTTATTTATTTTCTTCCTTCAGTAGGAGTAGATAGGTTTTTTGAATAGGAGTCGAGGTTTATCCCTTGTTTCCTGTTTAGGATTGGGTTTCCGGTTCCTTCTAAAATCACCTTCAACTCTATACTTCTAACGTCTCTGCCTAAACTCTGAAATGTTATTTATTTATTTTCTTCCTTCAGTAGGAGTAGATAGGTTTTTTGAATAGGAGTCGAGGTTTATCCCTTGTTTCCTGTTTAGGATTGGGTTTCCGGTTCCTTCTAAAATCACCTTCAACTCTATACTTCTAACGTCTCTGCCTAAACTCTAAAATGTTATTTATTTATTTTCTTCCTTCAGTAGGAGTAGATAGGTTTTTTGAATAGGAGTCGAGGTTAATCCCTTGTTTCCTGTTTAGGATTGGGTTTCCGGTTCCTTCTAAAATCACCTTCAACTCTATACTTCTAACGTCTCTGCCTAAACTCTAAAATGTTATTTATTTATTTTCTTCCTTCAGTAGGAGTAGATAGGTTTTTTGAATAGGAGTCGAGGTTAATCCCTTGTTTCCTGTTTAGGATTGGGTTTCCGGTTCCTTCTAAAATCACCTTCAACTCTATACTTCTAACGTCTCTGCCTAAACTCTAAAATGTTATTTATTTATTTTCTTCCTTCAGTAGGAGTAGATAGGTTTTTTGAATAGGAGTCGAGGTTTATCCCTTGTTTCCTGTTTAGGATTGGGTTTCCGGTTCCTTCTAAAATCACCTTCAACTCTATACTTCTAACGTCTCTGCCTAAACTCTAAAATGTTATTTATTTATTTTCTTCCTTCAGTAGGAGTAGATAGGTTTTTTGAATAGGAGTCGAGGTTTATCCCTTGTTTCCTGTTTAGGATTGGGTTTCCGGTTCCTTCTAAAATCACCTTCAACTCTATACTTCTAACGTCTCTGCCTAAACTCTAAAATGTTATTTATTTATTTTCTTCCTTCAGTAGGAGTAGATAGGTTTTTTGAATAGGAGTCGAGGTTAATCCCTTGTTTCCTGTTTAGGATTGGGTTTCCGGTTCCTTCTAAAATCACCTTCAACTCTATACTTCTAACGTCTCTGCCTAAACTCTAAAATGTTATTTATTTATTTTCTTCCTTCAGTAGGAGTAGATAGGTTTTTTGAATAGGAGTCGAGGTTTATCCCTTGTTTCCTGTTTAGGATTGGGTTTCCGGTTCCTTCTAAAATCACCTTCAACTCTATACTTCTAACGTCTCTGCCTAAACTCTGAAATGTTATTTATTTATTTTCTTCCTTCAGTAGGAGTACATAGGTTTTTTGAATAGGAGTCGAGGTTTATCCCTTGTTTCCTGTTTAGGATTGGGTTTCCGGTTCCTTCTAAAATCACCTTCAACTCTATACTTCTAACGTCTCTGCCTAAACTCTAAAATGTTATTTATTTATTTTCTTCCTTCAGTAGGAGTAGATAGGTTTTTTGAATAGGAGTCGAGGTTAATCCCTTGTTTCCTGTTTAGGATTGGGTTTCCGGTTCCTTCTAAAATCACCTTCAACTCTATACTTCTAACGTCTCTGCCTAAACTCTAAAATGTTATTTATTTATTTTCTTCCTTCAGTAGGAGTAGATAGGTTTTTTGAATAGGAGTCGAGGTTAATCCCTTGTTTCCTGTTTAGGATTGGGTTTCCGGTTCCTTCTAAAATCACCTTCAACTCTATACTTCTAACGTCTCTGCCTAAACTCTAAAATGTTATTTATTTATTTTCTTCCTTCAGTAGGAGTAGATAGGTTTTTTGAATAGGAGTCGAGGTTTATCCCTTGTTTCCTGTTTAGGATTGGGTTTCCGGTTCCTTCTAAAATCACCTTCAACTCTATACTTCTAACGTCTCTGCCTAAACTCTAAAATGTTATTTATTTATTTTCTTCCTTCAGTAGGAGTAGATAGGTTTTTTGAATAGGAGTCGAGGTTAATCCCTTGTTTCCTGTTTAGGATTGGGTTTCCGGTTCCTTCTAAAATCACCTTCAACTCTATACTTCTAACGTCTCTGCCTAAACTCTAAAATGTTATTTATTTATTTTCTTCCTTCAGTAGGAGTAGATAGGTTTTTTGAATAGGAGTCGAGGTTTATCCTTTGTTTCCTGTTTAGGATTGGGTTTCCGGTTCCTTCTAAAATCACCTTCAACTCTATACTTCTAACGTCTCTGCCTAAACTCTAAAATGTTATTTATTTATTTTCTTCCTTCAGTAGGAGTAGATAGGTTTTTTGAATAGGAGTCGAGGTTAATCCCTTGTTTCCTGTTTAGGATTGGGTTTCCGGTTCCTTCTAAAATCACCTTCAACTCTATACTTCTAACGTCTCTGCCTAAACTCTAAAATGTTATTTATTTATTTTCTTCCTTCAGTAGGAGTAGATAGGTTTTTTGAATAGGAGTCGAGGTTAATCCCTTGTTTCCTGTTTAGGATTGGGTTTCCGGTTCCTTCTAAAATCACCTTCAACTCTATACTTCCAACGTCTCTACCAATTTCCTCTAGTATTTATTTCCCTTTTTTCTTTTCTCAGTAAGTCCATATATGTTTGCCTATCGTCCGGTTCACACTCCTCTCTAGTCTTTTGAACAGGAGTAAAGGTTTATGTAGAGTGCTTGATAGTTTTCCTGTGACATTGGCTTCACATGAAAATTCCAAAAACTTTGAAAAAATCGTGTTTTTTGTACTACTTAAAATAAAACTTGAATAACTTCTTCATTTATCCGAATCTAGTGGGGTTTTAGTTCTGTTCGCTTCCCCGCCTATAACGGAAAACTATCCAAAAGGCCCTTTTTTTTTGGCCAAAGCTCCCTGGTTTTTCATCCGGTATTTTCCAAATTTGCCAGGTAAATTGCATATGACACATAAATTGTCTTGAGTGAATGTTTGATTATTTCAGTTAAGTGGACGAAATCTGCGACAAACTAGGTCCTAAATGGGCTTTTACCATTTAGCCAATAGTTTCTTCATATGATTCCATCCTAAATTGGCATTCAAACAAACTTTGATGCAAATATTGTTTGAGAAAATATTACTGAAGCATCAAAAGGGAAAAATTCCCGCGGACCCTCTTATTAACTGCAACTTTATAGCGAAGGTGCGAAGAGGGAGGGGGAATTCATGCATTTGTACTTGCAGTTGAATCAAGCTCTGACGCTTCATCCATGTTTTTGTTTGATTATTAGATTTGTGAACAATGCCATACTAATTGAAATTTATTACGGCCATAGGAAATTTACTGAATATCTAAAACATTGAAACAATTTCATCCCGAGCAAGAACGATGCAAGAAGTTGTTATCGATGGAATTTCTTTATTAAGGACAGCCAAACATTTGCAAAGAACATATCTTAAATATATCTGTGGGGAGAGTAGCTTAGTATACCAACGGATGATGCATGCAAGCGAGAACTCAGGCATACATTTCTAGACAGAGGTGCAGGTATATGGGAGATGCGGTTGTACAATTGCAGCCATGTACACCCGGGCAACGCTGGGTACCTCGGCTAGCATATATATATATATATATATATATACAAAAAATGGCAAACACCTACCTATGTAGAGAGAGCAAGAAATGCTTCATGGCATCAACACTCAGCGACAGACAATCGATATTCAAGTTTTACGATCTTCAGGCGCAGCAAAAATTAATGTCGGGTTGCGGTAAGCGTGACGAAATGAAATGAGTTATTATTAGCGGCATGTGATTATTTTCATAAATGAATCTATCTATCTATCAATCTTAGTCTGTATCCATCTATCTATCGATCGATCTACCAATCTATTTATCTTAGTCATTTCATTCGTATCTATTTATATATCTATCGATATCTGTATATATATATATATATATATATATATATATATATATATATATATATATATATATATGGGTCTACTAAGAAGGAATTAAAAGCCAGATGGATGAAAGCATAAGTGCTCTTTCAACAATATAAATAAAAGAAATCAGACATCTCTAAATATTTTTGGCATTTGAAGGAAATGAATAAAACACCTAAAGTAAAATGGAAAATTATAAACAAAACTAGAACTTGTAAAACTTGGGATGACCCATGCCCTTTATGCCTACATGAGAAACTACACATTATTAAGTTTCTAAATAATAAAAATCTATTAAACAATAGACATGAGTTAACGGTTTTTTGCCGACATCATCAAATTTTTGCATTGAATAATTAGCATAAAATCAAACAAACAATAAAATAATTTTTAAAATACATAGTCCTAATAAATAGCTTAAATACCCTACAAAAAACATAACCCTTTATGAAGTCGTCAAAAAACAAATGTTACGGCAGTTTTTTTATATACACAAAACCCTTTCAGAAAAAAACAAAATAAAAAAAATAAATAAATCTCCATAGACACGTAAAGCAGACTAGACGAAATCATCTTCCGTTTTAAATTTAGACACCCCAACCTTACCCTGACTTGACTTCTATGAATGTAACTCTATACTGATACAAATTATTAACACCCTGCGCCCCTCTTTATATGAACAATCGCGCTGGCCGTTACCATGGTAATTTTGATTTCAATAATGAATCTGCTATTAAAACACGTAAATTTCAGAAATAAGTTATTCCCCAAAAAATTTCGCTTGAAGATGGAACAGAGCTTACTTTAATTCAATTTAATTCAAATAATTATAATGAAGTTTTCGGCTCTTGTTTTGAAACACGAGAACTCTTATGTAGCGTGTTGGAATGATATTTTTAAATAAATAATTATATATATATATATATATATATATATATATATATATATATATATATATATACCGGCTGTAACAGCAAAATTGTTCAAATTTTGTAACAGCAAAATTGTACAATTGTTAGATTAAGCTCTGAAACGTTATATCTTAGAAATGATTTAAGATAATTTTCCGAGGTTTTGCTAAAACTATTGAACTCTACCTTGATCAATAATAATTACTCTCCAAACTTAACAGAAAAAACGTGATGAAATCGATTATAAACGAAAATTTCATGTTCATAATTAATTAATTCGTTAATTATAGCTAAGGATTGGAAACTCATTAAGGATTGAAGTTCAAATATATATGTATATATTATTCCAGGATGGTTTTCCAACTTATTCAAGATGATCTTCGCCCTTTCTAACTTTCTAACTTTTTCTCTTGGAGTAATCAGGTGACTCATTTGTTTAACGTATGATTTCATTTTCAAGTCTTTTTCTCTGCTCTTTGGACAGTCATAGAAGATGGAAGCCAGAGTATGAATGTTGGTATCATTAATGAAGCCCTGAATGATTTTTTCCTTACAGCATTCCCTATTTGTGAAGACAGTGGGGCTGCCACGAAACAATTTTAATGTTTTCTCTTTTCAGTGATTCTTGCGATAAATAGTGTCAAGATAGAAAATGTCTTATCTAAAAACCTGAAAAAAACTCAGTTTAGTGGACTTTTAGAGATTAAACATTTTATGGGATGGACAATTATGATGTTCCATGATTTAAACAATTTTGCTGTTACACCCGATATATATATATATATATATATATATATATATATATATATATATATATATATATATATATATTTCTTTTTTCTTTTTCCAATTAAAACTTCATGTTTTTCTCTATACTTTGATTTATATTTACGTCTTCTCTTTTCCTTCCTTCCTTCCTTTCTTCCTTCTTTCATTCATTCATTCCTTCATTTAGTTTTTCTTTCTTTTGAGTTTTATTCCCTATGTAACCTGAATTCTCTTTCCTTCGTTCTTTTAAATATATTCCCCTCTTTCTTTCTTTCTTTCTTTCTTTTTTTCTTTCTTTCTTCCTTTTTCCTTTCATTCATCAGTTTCTTTCTTTCTTTTTCTTTTCTTTATTATTTTCATTCTTTTTATATTCTTTCATTCATTATTTTCTTTCTTTTTTATTCATTATTTTATTTATTTCTTATTTCTTTCATTCTTTTTTTTCTTTCTTTCTTTATTTCTTTCTTTCCTTCTTTCTTTCTTTCTTTCTCTTTCTTTTATTCATTATTTTCTTTCTTTTTTCATTCATTATTTTCTTTCTTTCTTTCTTTTTTATTTTCTTTTTTCTATTTGGAAATAAACTTTTTTTAGACGTAACGGTGAATTCATTGTGTGTTTTTTTCTTTAATTTCCTTTACCATTCTGCAAATTTAGAATTCGTGACGTTTTCGCCCGTTCTTTTGCACCAATGACAAAGGCACAAACAGCTGCTCTAGCTGTAAAAAAAAAAAAAAAAAAAAATACTTCGTCACGTGGTCATGGACCCAGTTCAGCAAAAGGAAGCAAACAGTCAGCCAGTGCTCAATCTTCGACCTTTTTGTCAACTCCCTTGTCCTGCTTCTACAACATCAATACGCATTTTAATCGATGCTAAATTTCTGCCAAAAACTGGAATTCATTGAGTTATCACCCCTTTTATTACCAAGCTTTGTCAATTACTATTTTTTTTCAGTCTTCTCAAAATTATTTTGTAGAATCTCGTTTGATGTATAAGATATCACCAAAAATAACAACCTCTGTTGTAGCGACGACTGAAATGTACCGCCTTCAGGGAACTGATATTCCAGGAAATGAAAAAAAAAAAAAGTGGACATGTACCTAGAAAAAATAAACATAATCATTCAAGTTATCTGCGAAGAACATTGTTAGATAACTGCTTTTGCATGTGTTTGAAGGGATTGTGAATGGGCTGAGGTTCCATTTCGACTGCTATATCTATAAGGGTTGTTATCGCTCGTTCAAAAATTCCATCTTTAAAACAGAGATAATGAGATGCGCCATATTTGAAAGCAGTTTTTTTCCCCTGAAAGGATTACAAAACGGAAATAAATAAATGAATAAAAAATAAAGAGACAATTTCATACAATAATTTTTTTTGATACTTATACTTAAATTTGTTAGGGAAAAAAACCTGTGCACTCACTCTCTCTTCCTCTCTCTCTCTCTCTCTCTCTCTATATATATATATATATATATATATATATATATATATATATCCTGTATTCTTTATCTCTCTCTTCTTCGCGACACGATTTTGTTGGGACCTGAAGTTTGAGTTAAAGAAAAAATACAAATCAAATGCTACAATTTAAAATCGTCGCTGCCTTAGACATTTCTTTTGATAGGTCTTTCAAAAAAATTGTACCGTTACCTTTGCTAAAGCAGTGTCAATTTGGTAGCAAATTATATGATAAACACTCGCAGGTGATTGATCTAATGCAGGACAAAATAGAATTTTGATGACTTATCAACCTTTAGCAGATCATTTAAAACAAGAAAATATAATTTTTTTTAATGATCAACTGATACAAGTCATACTAATTAACCCATATTTGGGGAGAGAGTGAATGGATTTACTAAGGGAATTTCAAATGTGGTATATATTTCTTACCTTATTTTCTTTACATTAGATGTCATTCATCCTAATTCCTGAGGATTTAATCCATATTTACGATGAAAGATGTACGAGAGAATTCTGTTGTAAGATAACCGATGGCCAGAAAGGCTCGAATAATAATAATAATAATAATAATAATAATAATAATAATAATAATAAAACAGCTGCTAAAGAAGATCTTGCAGAGAATGGGAGCTCTGGTATTACGACACTTCGACTCTCTTCGGCTTTAGGTTAC
The DNA here is from genome assembly GCA_963932145.1 of Acanthosepion lycidas. NCBI lineage: Eukaryota > Metazoa > Mollusca > Cephalopoda > Sepiida > Sepiidae > Acanthosepion > Acanthosepion lycidas. The sequence goes on along the minus strand of OZ010589.1, from coordinate 10,133,445 downwards.
CCCTGTCATAGACGGTAATTGATTCTTTTGTATTGACACGATGCTCCACTCTTTGCCAAACAAGCAGATTAACCTTTTATAGCATAGCTTCGAATATTATATATCCGGTAAAATAACCGCCATAATAGAATACCCACAATGCACCACTAACCCGTATATATATAAATAGCCGAGAAAAATAACAGCATATGTGGCCTGACGATTGCATATAGCATGAAACAGACTGTCGGCTCTAAGTGTTGACTTCTATGTTCACTTTTATATATATATATATATATATATATATATATATATATATATATATATAGTCATCGACAGACTGTTTCGCTGTATCACAACTCATCAGTGTGTCTAGACATGCGATTGTTTCAAGCCGGGATCTATATATCCAGTGGAGATAAACAAATATTCGTATATATACAATTTTTTAATTTATTAGATAAACGGATAAATTGAAATTCATTTCTATTAAATCATTTTTTTCTGTTTTCTATACATATATCGTTATTATGCATATGTGTACAGTTAATTATATGAAAAATATGTTTATTTATTAGTTGGAAATACATTAAATTTGTATCCGTACGAATATTTGTTTCCCCCACTGTACATTAATAACTATACATATTATTTCTCACCTGTAGCACGACTCTGAGTTTCATGCACAACGCAGTCTTCAGGTGCTGGGTAGGGACTGACTGTTGCATAATTTAAATTTTAATAAAAATATCTGGTTAAACCAATGTTGGCGCAGTTCATATATTATACAAGAATTACGGAGTTTTATTTTAAAAATATATGCTACATTTAGAATAGAAATGATTTTCATTTTATATATATAAATAAATTGAAATAAATATTTTATTTAATATTTAAATAAACAGTGAAGTTGCCTGGGTGTCTAAATGTTATTTAACCTGTTCGATTCTTAGTCTGGCCAGAGGCTGGCTGGTGGTCTAAGGAAGATTTGTCTCTATCAATTCCTGTGTGCACAATCCTAACCTCTGTGATTTTCCCACAATATACCTATTCACTGCAACGCAAACAATAAAAAATATTATATTTTTTTATATATAAGTGTTTGTCTCCTTATTTGGGTCCATCAAATGAAGATGTTTCGCTCAAAGACTTTTTCAGCCGACATGTATCGGCTGAGGAAAAACCTTTTGGCTTTATTTCCACTGCCTCAGTGTGTGAGCGGAAATCAGAACTGGTGATAGCATAAACAGATGTATCCAGTGGTTAAAATAAACAGGACTCACAGGTGCTGCGAACAGAAGGAAATGCGTGCTTATGTGGGTGCATGCTAGAAGAGGCGTGGCCACACAAAGTTGCATAGGCGACATACTGGAAGAAGGCGTAGCCAAATGCATAGGTGTCAAAATGTTATTTAACCTGTCCGATTCTTGGTCTGGCCAGAGGCTGGCTGGAGGTTTAATGAAGATTTGCCTCCATCAATTCCAGTGTGCACAATCTTAACCTGTTTGATTCTACCTCACTCTACTCATTCATTGCAACTCAAAAAAAAAAGATATTTATATATTTTTTATATATAAGTGTTTGTCGCCTTATTTGAGCCCAGTAGCAATCTACTACACATGTACGAATCTTCAAATCACAAAAAATGAACATTGGAGTTAATTTCATAAATGCTGTCATAAACTGGCGACTTTACAAAGATAACTGTAAAACAATGTTCAATACTTCCATGGAAATTGCTCCGAGGAGCTGTATTCGCTGGTTCCCAGACGTTATGAGTTCAAGCGCCATACGAGGCTCGCATCCCGCTCTCACCCTTTCACCGATGAAACTCTTAAATGTAGCCGTCTCTTCTACTCTAATAGCTTCATGTCTCGCACCTCTCGCCTGTGGAACTCCCTTCCCTATTCCTGTTTCTCTGTGAGCTATAATCTCCAGCTATTCAAGTGTAATGTCAATCGACATCTCTAGTTGCCTTGATCTATCCACTACCCTCATCCTTTCTTCTATCACTCCTATGTGATCTTGCTCTAAATTTTCTGTAACCCCTTGCGTCCTAGTGGCTTCCCGCCTTGCTTGGGGTGAAATGCTTAAAAAAAATATGGAGAATAATGAAATTAAAATGGTCATCTCTTTTACCTTGGCCAATTGAATCCATAACTCTGAGTGGATTCATCATTCATCATATATATATATATATATATATATATATATATATATATATATATATATATATATATATATATTCATCATCATCAGGTTCGACATTGATGAAATTGACAGGTAAAGAGTCGGGAGATTCATGTCGAGCACCTGACAAATAGACACAAGTATCATTCATTAGTGAAATGGAAACACATTTTTATTACAAAAAGCTTGAGAACTCAACAGAACTTGAACAAACAAGAAAACTATTAATTTTCTTTTCAGAATTTTAATGCTTTTTAATTATACCAGAAACTGGTTTTGTTTTATTTTGTTTGCTTAACATTCATTTGTACAAAGTGAAAATAATATCAAGCAACATTCTCGTCTAACCAGGAATGGCCTGATATCAATAATTTAAATCATTAGATGATAAAACTAATATGGATGATATCAATAAATGCTTTTCTCTCTTATGAAGACGGAAATGATTTTTTTTTTGTATAAATCAAAAATATTTCACAAAAAGCAATAACTACAAAAATTAATAAAAAAAAAATGCTTTTAACTTGAAAATTTTCCAATTTTTACCTTCAAAAAATAATAACAGGACTATTTACAAATGGATTAGTATTTCTAGAATCAGAGTATCTGTGCACCCTGACTAAGATTATTGCTCAGTGGTCTTCTGAAGACATCCAGAGTGTAATATCTGTGCACTATGTTAAAGTGTTATATATATATATATATATATATATATATATATATATATATATATATATATATATATATATATGAAGAAAAATATACGGAAAAAACAAACAAAAATCCTTATATGCAATTATGCTGTTTTAATGTTAATATAACGTCCGACGTTGACATTATATTAACAATAAAACAGCATATAAGGATTTTTGTTTGTTTTTTCCGTATATTTTTCTTCATACTGTTGCATCTATATCCATATATTTGCTTATATATATATATATATATATATATATATATATATATATATATATATATATATATATCAACAATTTAAATCCTTAGATGATAAATCTAATATGGATGATATCAATAAATGCTTTTCTCTCTTACTATATGCTACGAATAACTTTCTACATTTTATTTACCTGTCTCTCTAAAAATTGTTTACATCTTTACCTCTTCAAAAACACGACCTCTGAATTTAATAAATCTTGCCTCATCTCTTGGTATAGCTATGGAGTTATCCCTTCAACCCTTAAGTTGTCAAATCTCTCTCGCTATAGCTATTGCCCTATCCTTTCAACCCTAAAAGTGACTCGTATAGTACACAATAGTTACAATGCAATGAACAATTTCATGGTAAGATTAGATATTCTTCATAAGGACACATTCACTATTCAATGACCAAACAGACAGCACTACTGTCAGTTGAAATTTATAAAATCTTTCTATTAAAACAATTTTTCAGGAAAATAAGTTTCTCAAGTCCACTTTTATTGCTCTTTCCATTAGTGATGAGAGAGGGCTTCGTAACCTTATGCTTGAAGTAGTGTGGAACATCAACATCTTACGTCATTATTTTCTCTTTGAATTACATGTGCTATTCATTTTAGTTGTGGGTTTTTCTGTAAAGGTAAAGAAATTATCTTTCATCTCATTGTTTTTCTAATTCAGCAACGACTTAGCCTTTGAATTCATTTGGCTCAACTTTTGAGTGAGGCAACTTTTGAGTGAGGCTCAACTTTTGAGTGAGGCTCAACTTTTGAGTGAGGCTCAACTTTGTCATGACTATTCTTTCATCTTAATTTCAGTACCTATTTTATTTTTTACCTGGAATAACATTAAATATTTCTGACTAATGAATACCTTTCTACATTTTATTTACCTGTCTTTCTTAAAATTGTTTACATCTTTACCTTTTCAAGTCAAGAGTGAATTGTTGTCTATTTTCATGATCTTTATTTCCTACCACCTCCTTTTACATTTATTTCACACGCCTCACTCATTATTATCATTTTTAACAGTAACTCTCTCCCCTGAGCTGCTCTCGAGCCTTGTATTGGGTGAATTTTAACATTTAAAAAAAGAAATCTTAGACAATCTTTATTCAAGCAAAAAAGAGTTGGAATACAAAATTATAATATCCCTAGACATTTTTCTTTTCTTTTTTTCTTCATAGAATTTTGAATTACTGAATTATCTTGTCTTGCCGAGAAAATAAGCAGGAAAATATTTTTAGATTGTAAAAATATTTTGGAGATAAGGTATTTGCACATAAATGAAAATAACAAACCCAGGTGGAAATGGAACACCACTCTCCAATTTCCAATTTTGTTATCCATTACACCATCCACACATCCAGGCTTACAGCACTTGATATACCCAATGGTCATCCATCTAGATACTAACCAGACTTGATATTGCTTAACTTGGGTGATCATGCAAGAACTGGTGTTTCAACATGCTATAGCCTGTATCCTCTCTTACAAGAATTTTTGCCTTCATCAGTTCCTGTGTTCGCAATCCTAACCAACTGTGATTCTCCTTAATTCTATCCATTTGTCACAAATGGAACAATAAAGATATTTATATATATTTTTTATATATAATTGTTTGTCACCTTATTTGAGTCTTGCAGCAAATATACAACAACAGTCTATGAAATTCAAAGAAGAATGATCCTTGCTAAAAACTTGCATTGCTTCATTCACTCAAAAACATTGATCTAATAATGTATACAGTTGACAGTTGAGACGTTTCCGAACAGGTTGGGTGCCATTCATGACATCCATGTGAAAGTCTCAATCCAATAAGGCTATTTAAGAATATAACTCAAGTTCTTAGGTTGATGTTTATGTTTTATAGAATCTTGTAGATGCCAAGAAGACCATAAACAGGGCATGTAAGAAACAAAGAAGTTTTAAGGAAAGTGGAAACAAAAAGGATACTTATGCTTAGAATAAGAAAGAGATAATTGGAATTTCTAGGATATGTAATGAGGAAAAAAGAGATAAAGAAATTGATATTCATAGAACTTATTAAAGGCTAGAGGGACAGAAGAAAACAGAAAGTTCCCTAACAAATAAGTTTGTGTGAAATGATGTCAGAACAGGGTGTGGGATAACACAAAGACAAACACTTATAAGAGTTACAAAGAATAGGAAATTGTCAACAGCCATTAGATGTTGAGATAATAACAACAAAGATGGTGATATGAGTATGACTGCAAATGATGTAAAACCTACCTACATTCCGGAGAGTGAAGATGTTGTGATAGGAACAACAAAAATGGCGACATTATTTGTGACTGTAAATAATGTAAAAAAGGATACCTCTATCCTGGAGAGCCAAGACATTATAGCAACAACAAAGAAAGCGACATTAGTCTGACTGTAAATAATGTAAAAAAGGACACCTCCGCCTTGGAGAGCCAATATGTTATAGCAACAATAAAGAAAGAGATATTAGTCTGATTGCAAATAATGTACAAAAAGATACCTCCATCCTGGAGAGCCAAGATTTTACAGCAACAACAAAGAAAGCGACATTAGTCCGATTGCAAATAATGTAAAAAAGATACCTCCATCCTGGAGAGCCAAAATGTTATAGAAACAACAAAGAAAGAGACATTCGTCTGCTTGCAAATAATGTAAAAAAGCATACGTCCATCTTGGAGTGCCACAATGTTATAGCAACAACAAAGAAAGCGACATTAGTCCGATTGAAAATAATATAAAAAAAAAAGTTACCTCCATCCTGGAGAGCCAAGATATTATAGCAACAACAAAGAAAGTGACATTAGTCTGCTTGCAAATAATGTAAAAAAAGATACCTCCATCCTGGAGAGCCATGATGTTATAGCAATAACAAAGAAAGCGACATTAGTCTGATTGCAAATAATGTAAAAAATATACCTCCATCCAGGAGAGCGAAGATGTTATAGTAACAAGAAAGATATCGACATTAGTATGATTACAGATAATGTAAAAATGTATTCCCCCATCCGGGAGAGCGAAGATGTTGAGATAATAACAACAAAGATGAGAATATTAGTCCTTGAGTAAATAATGTAAACAATGAAAATTCCACGTCTCAGAAATTCAGACAACGAATAAACCTTTAACTTGAATGGCTTTCAAGATTTCTATTGGCTGAAATTTTCTATAAAAATACAAATGCTAACTGAGCGTGATGGTTTCTTGCTGAAATCGCTTTTCTGGTTAGGGAATAATGAAGCTATCAATTCAGACAGATGATGTCTGTCAGTTTCCCAGTTGTTTATAGATATGAAAGCTTCAGCTTATCAGTTTCAAATGAAACGCGCAAAATATTCACTATCGAAGGGGAGACAAGATTGAAAATGATGTTCAGTACGTAAGAAGCCGAAGATAAAGAAAAAATATTTTGATACCTAGATGACCGATATGAAACAACTATGTATTTTTTTCTATATTTGAAAAGTAATATGCATAAAAATATTAATAAAGATATAAAAAAAAATGAACGGAACGTAAGTAGAAAGATGAAAAGACGAAAATAAGTACAGAGTGACGGATAGAAAGAGAAATTGATTTTTACTTATATCTCAGTGTTATCTTTCAAATAATATATAAGTAAACTGACAGAAAATAGAAATGCATCACCTTAAAAATGCTATTCAATTTACTCTAAGGAAATTGTCACATGAAAGAGATGAAACCTACGGACCAATATATATATATATATATATATATATATATATATATATATATATATATATATATATATATATATATATAGATGCATATTTCATTAAATATACTCAAATGCCTATAAATGATAACATAAGACATTGGTTTATACGAACGGCTTCCAATACTTAACACTTCTCGTTTTCACTCTCGCGTGATTATCTGTGACGTCATGAGCCGCAGTGCAATTTTCGCTTCCAGCGTCTCGCATGCACGAATTTTGTCGTTGCTTGGAAATGTTTCTCTTCATTATTGCCATTTCCGTGTATTGTTTAATATATTGTGATGTTATTGTCATCTTTGATGGTGACTTATGTAAGCCGAAATCTAAGGATTAAAAAACATGTATAAATATGGTGATTTTCTTTCGTCTTTCAATGATGTTATTAATCTCATCATACAATATGAAAGGAAGTTACTTAAAATAAATAGATAAAACTTGTCTATATTATTTAATGCATCAATGATAAAAATATTTAAATATTATTTAATGCATCAATGATAAAAATATGCCCTCATTTAACCACGACAGAGAAACTTTCCTACCCGCCATCAGCATGGTTAATGCTAGACTCCTGGAGAGCAAAACACAGCGCCTTCTTGACCTCACTTTTTTAACAGACTTGAAGTGGAAGAACTACATCTAATCAATAGCTGCATCTACTGCAAGGAAACTTGAGTAACTGTGTCGTGCCAGAAGTTTTTTCTCGTCCGAGTTCATCTTGCAGATTTATAAATCTACTATTTGTCCGCGCATTTGTAACTATTGTCATATATGGTCTGGTGCTCCTGCTATACATCCCAGTGTTCTTAACAAAATTCAAAGAAGGATCTTCAATATAATTGTTCCTGACTTGCCATCTCGACGTCAGTCACATTCTCACCAACGTCAGGGTGTTGTCTTTTCTATTTTTTTCTTGTTGCCTTCACTTGAAAGTCACTTTTTTACCTGTGAATTGAAAAACGCTAAGTTTATGTACTTTACGATTTAAATTTCACTATGTAAACTAAGTTATGAATTGTTGCAATGTCCATATATATATATATATATATATATATACGCAATGTCCATATATATATATATATATATATATATATATATATATATGTATATATATATATATATATATATATATATATATATGTATATATATATATATATATATATATATATACTGGACTCTCCCGTCGTTCTTATGACGTATCAGGGTCGAGTCACTCAGTTCCGAGGAACCGATAGTTAGACTTTGTGCAGAGCCAACCACACGTTTTGAAGAGCCGTATATAGAGACCTGCTGCACTACGTGTCGCAAGGTCGCCAAACGACCATCCGTTGTCTGTCTCCTAGACCAGTTGCCATCCAAGGCTAAAAACTCAGTTTGTCCTGCTATTATCCATAGCTGGGCGGATTAAAAGAGTATTTATACCTTTCCTAAGCGTCTTAGCGCGTAAGTGAATGTAATGGATTCGACTGGAATTCGAACTCGGATCTCTGATTCCTTAGTCCGAGCCGCTATCCTCTACACTCCACTGTGCCTATATATGGAAAAAGACAAGGATATGACTGGATGTAGTTTTCTAAAATGTCGTTTGCGCATACCATTGCATCCACATCTGCAGCAGGCCTAATCAGGTGCACATATATGTACATCGAGTCTATTATGTCGTTTTTATGAAGCGACAATGCATTGACATCAATCTCGTCGGCGGACATGACAAAACCATCGGATGACAATTCCACTTTTGGCCAAGAGTGTGAAATTTTTCGACATGGCGTCGCTCTGCTCCACACTGTGCCTCTTCTCTTTAATTTCTCCACGAACATGTCATTCGATCCGGGGCCAACCATTTAGAGCGTCGCTCAATTCACAAGCAGACGGTTTGTGCCTTTGTTCCCGCCCATTTTCAGCAATAGCTCTAAACCTCGATGACGGATCAACTGATGGCTTCCCACATTGTGGCTTTTAAGGGTTAGGGTTTAAGTGGGGTTGAAATGGAAGGTAGTAAAGAAAATTAAAGAACATGAGAAGATGGGACTGTGTGCGCAGTGGTTTTGTAGGAGTGTCGTGGAAATACGTCGAGAAAAAGAAAAAGACATCAGTGAGAGGATAAACCAGCGGAAAGGAATAAAGATGGCGACTAGGATGGTGACAGCAGAGTACAGGAAAGACGTAGAAAGAATAAGAGAAATATAGAAAGAGTGACAAAATAACGTAACTTGAGAAACTGGAAAAAAAGGGTGTCAAAGGTAGGAAAGATTAAAAAGATGAAGCACAGTAAAAGAGACAAATAATTGAAAAGTGAGATGGAAGGAAATTATAATTTGTTAAAAGAAAGAAAGAAAGAAAGGAAGGAAGAAAGAACAAAAGAAATTAAATGACCCTGTGAG
>OZ010589.1:10113831-10124014 GCA_963932145.1 Acanthosepion lycidas | reverse complement strand
GTTGGTCGATGCTTCCTTGTAAGTCTATAATTCGCCGAGCCTTCTTTCGACATTATGTGACTCTGTGAGTTCAACAGCGTTTTTCGGATCCAGAGCATGCACTTATCACTCTCAATTTTCTTAAAACTTCCTCGTTATTGACATAATCCGTTGATGGTATTCTCAGTATTTTTCTGTAAAACAACCTCTCTATTGTCTCAGCGCTCATTTTAATATGTGAGTGATTTTCCAGTATTCACCGCCATATGGAACGATTGATATTACACTGCAGTTACGATGTTTTTCTTTGTTTCTAACGAAATTTTCCTTTTTTTCATACTTTGCTTAGGTTTTGGAAGGAAACTTTTACACTTTCAATTTGACATCGGATTTCAGTGTCACACTTTCCGTCCTCTGTTAAAACACGTCCCAGACTTCATGAATTTAAGCGTTCAACTAAGCTGGTATCTCGCTCTCACCCTTTCACTGTCGAAACTGTTAAATGTAGCCGTCTCGTCTACTCAAACAGCTTCATGTCTCGCACTTCTAGCCTGTGGAACTCCCTCCCCTTTTCCTGTTTCCCTGATAGCTAAAATCTCTAACTCTTCAAATGTAATGTCAATCGACGTCTCCAGATGCCTTGATCTATCCCCTATCCTTCTCTTCATCCTTTCCTCTATCACACCTATTTTCTCTCGCTCCAATTCTCTAACCCCTTGCGTGCTAGTGGCTTCCCGCCTTGCTTGGGGTGAAACGCTTAAAAAAAAAAAGATATTTTAATTTATGTACTTACTTTATTCCGATATTTCGTGTATTTATCTTGCATTCTGAACTGACCCGCTTGTTAAGACCAAATATTTAGTCTTACAATTGATAGTCATTTTTTCCTGCTTTCTTTTACTAATTTGTCTACTAGCCCTTGTATTTTCCTTATCTGCTACAAACATGGCGTCATCTGGGTACCTTATGTTATTACAATGGAACCCGCTTCTAATAAATCTTGGTAGGACTTCCAGTTCTCTTAAGAACGCTTCGTTGTAACGTTTAGAGATCAGATTACAAAATATAGAAATGATAAGTTAATTCAAGCTAAATCACCGATATGTATTTCCGTCAGATTTAAAATAAATTCTCGTTGCGAATTCTTCACATATCCCTTCATCTTTTATTTGCCGGGGCTTTGCATGCGTGGGCGATCATCGCTTTTCTCAATTTCTTCTTCCTCTCAGTAAATTTTGTTCATTTTCTATATCACCTAGTGTCTTTTGTGTCGACCAAACTCGCTTTTTTCCGCAGTCCCTCTTGCCTTCAATAAATCCCGTGGATGTCAAAATTTCTAAGCGCTAAAAACTTCATCTCTCTTTATGAGATTAGATAAAAGCATCCTTTTTCTTTCTATTTTTTCTAAAACTTGGTCATTGCTCTAATGTTCAGGATATGGAATCGTCAACAACCTTTTATAGAACCACATCTTTGTCTCTTCATGTCTCTTCTTCATCCGTCAGGAGATTGTCCAGCATTCATTGCCATATAAGAAATTAGATATTACTTAACAGTTCAGATATCTTTCCTTTTGTTTCTAAGGACATTCTTCAGTAAAACCACATCTTTGTCTCTTCATGTCTCTTCTTCATCCGCCAGGAGATTGTCCAGCATTCATTGGCATATAAGAGATTAGATATTACATAAGAGTTCAGCCCACTTTCCTTTGTTTCTAAGGACATTCTTCAGTAGGAGCACATCTTCATGCTGCTTCTTCATCCATGAGAAGATCTCACAAACACTAACAAAAAAGAAGCATTTAAACAAGATTGAGAAAAAAATTAAATCAATTTAATTTAATTTAATAAATTTGATCTTTTGTCTCTTCCGTCATTTGTTGACTATTTCTCTCTCTTCACATTTGTTTTTATTAAACCTTTTTGATATATATATATATATATATATATATATAATTTAAGCAAAGCAATAAAAATTCTGGAAGTGAAAAATGCAGAGAGGACAATGACAGAAGTAATTTCGATTCAGCTGTTCTAAAATAATAGCTCCCTTATTTAATTATTTATGCAAATTTAGTTGCAGTTTACACTTATTTATTAACTTTGATTGAGCTCTACTGAGTGCAATTCGAAACCGGTTTGCTTAGCCCATTTTTCAATTTATGCTTTTAATTGTCCATCATGTGTATTATTAAAAAGGGTGTGTCGCTTCATGGCGGATATATATATATATATATATGCGAATGGTCTCGCTATATATATATATATATATATATATATATATAGCGAGACCCTACGCATAGCGAATTGAGTCACTGTCAGTCACTGGGCGTGTTTCTAAAAATAAATACGCTAAAAATCCACCTACTTCGCTGCCGTGCGCCGACTGCTTAGTGGTAGAATATATATATATATATATATATATATATATATATATATATATATATATATATATATATATATATATATATATATATATCCGCAGACCGACGGTTTCGTTGTTTCACAGCTTGTCAGTGTGGCTAGACATTGCCTCAAGCCGGGATTTACACACACACACACACACACACACATTCCTTTAGAACAATGGATAAATAAACCGTATAAAGAGAACAGATTTTATATTACACAGGAAAACAGGAAATTACAGAAACACATTATATATTAATATATATATATATATATATATATATATATATATATATATATATATATATATATATATAGTATATATATATATATATATGTATATATGTATATATATATATATATATATATATATATATATATATATATGTGTGTGTGTGAAAATATTATAGAAAATAGGAAAGAAACTGGTTTGGTAAATAATCCAAAGTTACTTAGTATTTTTGTTATTATTTTAAACAAATAGTGCTCGATACGAAAGTAGAGCATAAATATAATTATTTATTTAAAAATATGATTCCAACTCGCTACATAAGAGGTCTCATGTTTCAAAACAAGAGCTGAAAACTTCAAAATAATATTTGAATTAACTTGAGTTAAAGTAGGCTCTGTTCCATCTTCAAGCAAAATTTTTTTTGGAATAACTTATTTCTGAAATTTACGAGTTTCAATAGTATATATATATATTCAATATATATTAAAGGTGCAAGTCTAATTTATAAATTCATGAATCATTCATGTAAAAAACAAATATAGAGGTTAAATCATTAACCTCTATATTTGTTTTTTGTATGACTGATTCATGAATTTAAATATATATATATAGATAAACCTAGTGAGCTAGACAAACCTACCCAGGTTTCACCTAAACGGATCGTCAGGGAAAGAATAGTTGTCTATATTTGTATATATATATATATATATATATATATATATATATATATATGTATAATTATTTAAAAAAATATGATTCCTTCGCTACATAAGAGTTCTCATGTTTCAAAAACAAGAGTCGAAAAACTCAATATAATTATGAAAATTAAATTGAATTAAAGTATCAAGCCCTATTTCATCCTCATGCTAGCTCTACTTTTGTATGGAGAACAGTTTTTAAAAAATAAAAACAAAAATAATAAAGAACTCTGGATTATTTACCTAACGTGTTCTTTCCTATTTTTCTACATTTCTGCATATATATATATATATATATATATATATATATATATATATATATATATACTAAAGTTAAAATAATCCAAGTGTGTCCTAGTAATATGCAAATATTAGAACCGATCCTCTTCCTCTAAACTTACAGACATGACATTTTATACATTCCACACTGGAGTTAAGAAGACAGATGACCATTGACGTCGTCTGCCAAAATAGCCTATGTCATAAAATGTTCTGTTTGATTATATATATATATATATATATATATATATATATATATATATATATATATATGTATGTATGTATGTATGTATGTATCATGTGTGTGTGCGCGTATATTCTGCCTTATAATTTATACTTATTTATCCGCCATATTTAAACTGAGAATTGAAAGTCTTCTCTTATTTTCGTTCGTAATGTCAAATCTATTCTCTTCATACTCTTTATTTATCCATTGTTTCAAAGGAACTTACTTAGTCCGAATTAGCCGAAAATTCTTAATGATGAAGGACTGTTCAGTCAATATTCAAAATAGCTGAATATAACACCCGCCGCCTTTAATCTAATTCACAAAAGATTGAGAATAATCTCATTGTCTTTCAAAATTAATGCAGGCTTTGCCGTCAAGATGCATTCAATTACAGAAAGAAAGACATTTTAAGACAAAAGAAACCTGCAAATATAACAGGCTGGAATTTTTTTTTAATCTCTTTTTCATCAGTAAAGGCTATCTGTTGCTTTCTTTCTATTATTTTCGTTTACGTAAGTCAAAATTTACCGCCTGAATTTCTAGGATGAGAAGTTTTCAGTATTTACATTATTTATATCCGCAGTATTGTCCTCATCTTTGTTGTTATTATCACAACATTTCAGCAGTTGTGAACTTCGGCCTTCCTCATATGTATATCGATCTGTCTAACCTACAGGTAATTATAAACTGAACCCTTTATTTAATCTACGAAAGTAGACCTGTTCTTGTCTAATTCTAGTACTGTTCACTTATTTCTTGTTTTATTTTTCACTGTGTCTAACTACATACTGCTCGACCTAGGGATTGAACTCACAATCAACATAACACCAAAGTAATCCAAGCTGTATCTAAAATAAGAACATAGGCAAGAAGATGGGAACAGCTTACCCTCGTAGATAAAATAATGGTTTCAATTCGGAATTCTTTGTAGATTATCCAGATCGATATATTAGGTTGGTGCAAAATAATGTCTTTTTCTCACATATGTTACATATGTGAGAAAAACGACATTATTTTTGCACCAACCTAATACAACAGGGGAAGGCCGGAGGGCACCACGACCGAAAAGTTGGGATAGCAACAAAAAATATGTGGACAATATAAATAGTGTAAATAAAAATGTATGGAGAGAAAGGGGTCGTCATCTGCCCCCTGTGGAATGAAGTGAAAATACTGGACAGGGAAGAACATTGAAGATTTAGACGTCTGAAAGAATGGTTTCATATGCGAAGGTATGAGCATCCCCTTAGTAGGCCTAGCATAGAAATAAATACGATATGGGAGCCGCTAATAAAGACAGAAAGAGAAATGACAGCAAAGCTCAACCACAGCAGCAGCAGTAATGAAAATACAAGGACAACTGCAGCAGCAGTCAGAATATGATAGAAAGCTGCAGTGGCAGCCCAATCAGCTGTGAAGGTTATGTATTGCATCAGCGGGAAGCACGGTACAGTAATGGATACCTGCTAATACCTAAAGGAAAAGGTATGAATCAGCTTCATCTCCCCGCAGCTATGGGTGAATAGCAGGACAGATCGGGTTCTATAGCCTTGGGTGGCAACTGGTCTAGGAGAAGAACAACTCTGAATTCAAAATTTGATCCTCCAGGTTGATAGACTAGCAACATACTCACTTACAGAAATTTTAACGATATCTATGTTGTTCAGGGAATTTAAAACAATTGGGACAGTGGGTAAAAGCATTGGTTTATGAATTTGGTGACTTAGTGGGTGTGAGTTCAATCCATGGGTTCGGCAGTGTGGACTTGAAGCAACTGAACAATGCTAAATAAAATAAGTACTAGACGATATTTCTCAAGACATTAGCATGGAATGAGATTAGATAAAGGGTTCAGTACAGAATTCTCTGCCGGTTATCCATATTCTCCTGAGCTAAGGTCCGAAGGCACGACAAAGATAAAAAACAACAAAGATAAGGACAATAGTCCGACTATAAACAGTGTAAATAATGCCAAATTATTCCGAAAATTCTTAGGTCTAGTTTTACCAAAAAATTGCGGAATTTATTAATTCCTTCGATGCTTGGTTTTCACCGTTCTGTTTTTTAAAAATCTGTTTTGAAAATATTGCCAGATTATTTTCTACGGTTAGTAAAGTTTTTAAGTTTTTATTAAGCCTCATCCTTCTAGCATCGGATTAAATTAACGCATTCTTTTTTTCCATAGAGCGTAGCCATTTTTCTTCTTTTTTTTTCTTTATTTCAGGTGAAAACCTAAAAATTTTCCCACATGTTTCAATGAAATATTCACTTTCAAAATGTTACATTACAATTATTGTATAAAAATATGGAAAAAAAGGAGGTGTTACTTTAAACTGACGTTAGGGAGTTAAGGGATAAATAGTTTATAAGATAAGAGGTAGATGTAAGGTTATCCAAGAAATATATAATGCGGCAGAGTAGTAAATTGTCAGGAGACTATGGCGTCTTATTTATGAGAGTCAATCAAGCAATGTGGGTTATTTGGCGGCGACGATCTTCTCCATAAAGATTCAATGAAATGAAAGATCCAACGAAAGCAGGAAGGATTCTATAAAATGTAAGAGCGAAATGAAAAGAAAGGGAAAAGAAAGAAAGAAAAAAAGGAAGGAAGGAAGGAAGTGACGGAGATGGGATGGTAGGAAGGAAGAGAGCGGAGAAAGGAAGGAAGGGGGAATTAAGGAAGGAAAGAAAAGTGGGAAGGAAGGATGGAAGGAAGGGAAGAAATGAGGACGAGAAGAAGTAGGAAAAGAAGGAAGAGAAAGAGAGAGGGAAGAAGGAAGGAAAGATGTGATGGAGGGAGGGGGTAGGAAGGAAGGAAAGAAAAGAAGGAAGGAAAGAAGGAAGGGAGGCAGGAAGGTGGATGAAGGAAAGAAAGGAAAGAAGGAAGGAAGGGAGAAAAGAAAGAAGGTGGGAAGGAAGAAAGAACTGAGAGTAGGGTATGATGGAAGAAAGGAAGGGAGGGAACCAGGGAGGGAAAGAGAAAGAAGGAAGGAAAGAAGTGAGGGAGAGAGGGAAAGAAGAAGGAAGGAAGAAAGTGATGGAAGGAGTGAGGGAGGAAAGAAGGAATGAATGAAGTGAGGGAGTGGGTATGAAGGAATGAAAGAAAAGAAGGAAGGGAAGAAAGAAGGAAGGAAGAAAGGGTGATGGAGGAAGGAAAGAAAAGAAGAAAGAGAGGAAGGAAGGATAGAAGGAAGGGATGGGGATGAAGGAAGGAAAGAAAAGAAGGATGGAAGATACGAAGTAAGCAAGGAAGGAAGGAAGGAAAAAAGCGAGGGGGGAAGAAGAAAGTAAGGGATGGGGATGAAGGAAGGAAAGAAAAGAAGGAAGGGACGGAGGAAGGAAAGACGGAAGGAAGGAATGCAAGAAGGAAGGGAACAAGGGCGGGAGGGAACAAGGAAAGAAGTGAGGGAGGAAGGGTTTATTCCGGAAAGAAGGAAGTGAGGACTTATGGAGGAAGGAAGGAAAGAAGGACTATGAAGAGAAGAATAAGATGAAAAATGGAAGCACCAATGAATGGCGAATGGAGGTGTACAGGGGAAAAAATTTAGAAAGAAAAAAACGAATGAAAAAGAAAGAAATGAAAGAAAGGGAACATATCAAATGAATATGGAAAAGAAAGAAAGAAAGAAAGAAAGAAAGAAAGAAAGTTAAAAAACAGAAAAATGGAAAAGAGGTAGATTATGAAAAAAGAATGACGAAATAAAAATAAAAGTTCAAATTTCAAGAGAGTACAAATAAAAGGTTGGTAGAAAGTAAATGCAACAAAAGAAAGATTGGAAAAAAGAAAACCTGATGTAAGAATTATTAAGAAATCAGAAAGAAACATGTTTCATATGTGAAGGTACGATTAATCATGGCGTCGTTCTGCTGTAACATTCGACGATTTGCCCTTCCATCACCAAATGACGTCATATCCACCAGCAAATGAAAAGAAGAGGAAAAAAAGAAACAGACTTACTTCCCTTTTTGTTATTACTGCAGTTGATCTACATTTTCTTTTGCTTTTTTCAGGAAAAGTAAAAATTCTCCATTTTAATTAAATCACTGAATATCAAACAATAACAATTACATCAAATTTAGTCGTATTTAATTACATGTTTGTCACCTAATGTTCCTATCTGTTGCTATCTGATGCCTTCCTGGATTGACACGAAATCTAAGCATTGTTTTCTTTCTTTTTTAGCTTTTTTCTTTTCTTTTTTTTGTCCTCCTCTTGCTCTGTTTATTTGACATCTAACTCTTTAAACATGAACGTTTTCAATTTGCTTGTTCAGTAAGATTTCAGAGTAGTACCATCTGTCAGGGTTCGAACTCAAGGAAAAGTCAGGTTGACTTTTTAAAGCAGATAATCTTATGCTTTTTTTTTTAAGCAAACCTCGTACGTATCAATATTTTTACACTCCAATTTTAGTCTTGTGTCAGATTAAGTTAGTTGCAGTGACGATCTAAAATTAGTTTCGCTTATCGCCTCGTTCACCCTTGTCTTTTGAACTGGAATAGAGGTTTACCGCTTGTTTCCTGTTTAGGATTGGGTTTCCGGTTCCTTCTCCTTGATTCCCAGCAGAAAGAAAAAGAGAGTGGTTTTGACGTGGATTGAAAAAAAAAATAAAATTCTTTCATATTTACATGTGCAGCTATTTTTTTTCTTTCTTTCACATCTATTTTTTTTTTCTTGGTTTTTATTTTAATTTTTCCCGCCTCGCCATTCGACTTGTTTCTTTCTTTCTTTTCCTCTCCTCATCTTTTTTCTCTATTCCTCTATGTTGTTTCTTTCTTTTTTTTTAGATATAATTTTCCTTCATTCTTTCTTTAGGTCAGACATTCATTCTTTCTTTTTTTTCATAGATTCATTCAGTCGTTCGTTCGTTCATTCATTCATTCATTCTTTCTTTTTTTTCTTTCTTTTCTACCAACGGTCATTTCTCTTTAACATTACTTTCTTTAAGGTGTAGTTTTCTTTCTTTCTTTCTTTCTTTCTTTCTTTCTTTCTTTCTTTTATTCATTCATTCATTCTTCCTTTCTTTCATATGTTCATTCTTCATTCCTTCATTCATAATTTCTTCATTTCTTTTTTCACTCTTTTCCACTCACGAACCATTTCTCTATATCGTTTCATTCATTCATTCATTCTTTTCTATTTTCTTTTTTTCATTCATTCATTCTTTTCTATTTTCTTTTTTTCATTCATTCATTCTTTCCTATTTTCTTTTTTTCATTCATTCATTCTTTTCTATTTTCTTTCTTTCATTCTTTCATTCATTCTCTTCTATTTTCTTTTTCTACCTTATTTAATTTCTTTCCTTCTTTATTTCTTTCATAAATTCTTTCCTATTTTCTTTCTTTCTTTCCTTCATAAAATCTTTCCTATTTTCTTTCTTTCTTTCGTACATTCACTCATTCATTTTTCATTCAGCCTACCATCCATTTCTTTATATCGTTTATTTCTTTCATTTAGGTGTAATTTTCTTCTTTCTTTCTTTCTTTCTTTCTTTCTTTCTTTCTTTCTTTCTTCCTTTCTTTCTTTCTTTCTTTCTTTCTTTCTTTCTTTCCTTCTTTATTTATTTACTTATTTATTAATCTTCTAGTTTTAGAGAAAATGGAAACAAAAAGGAAACTCATTCTTAACATCAGAAAGAGATAGTTGAAATTTCTTGTGCACATAATAAGGAAAGAGGGCTTGAAAAATCTGATACTCACAGGACAGATTATGGGACAGAAGAAAACAATGCATAACTTCGTGAGCTTGAGTAAATGGATGGCGGAACAGGATTTAGGAGAGATAACAAAAAGAGAAAAATTATTAAAAGCTATGAAGGAAAGGACGCTGTGGAGAGTTATGATCTATCTATATTTTTCAGTCATTCTATTTACCTTCTGAATTTAGCTTCATCTATTCGCCACCTTTCTTTTCGGTTTTCTCCTTTACTCATATCTCATCAAAGCCCCACCCTGTCATCGTTGCCATGGTTACAATATTAACCGTTTGCCGAAAGTGTATTAATATTAGTCAAGAATGGCGGCAGTCACCCACGCCACGTCACGCCATGCCCCGCCCCGCTTCGTCACCGACTGCGAAGTATCGGCTGTTAATTTTCATAGCTTTTCAAACGGAATTCAACATGTGAAGGTCGAAGATAGGCCAAGCAGTTATGAAAGTGTTTGACAGGGAATATGCTGGGCGCGATTGTCAAGAAAGCGAAGTGCTTAAAGGGTGACTGAAGGAAGACAAGATGGCAGACGGTAAAGGAAATGAAGGTAAAATGGAAAAAAAAATGGCGTCAAATGAAAAGAAATCAAAGCCGAAAGAGAAAGGAAAAATAAAAAGGAAAGCTGAAATTGAGAAAATCTAAAAATTAAA
>OZ010589.1:9986331-10108831 GCA_963932145.1 Acanthosepion lycidas | reverse complement strand
ACAAAAAACAGGAAAATCATACCTGAAACGAAAGGGGCCCCGAAACTAGCAGCAAATTGACATCACTGACCACCTAACGAGGGAGGGGATGGGGAATTAAAGAAAAGAAAAATAGGGAGAGAAATAAAATGGGCCAATGAGCAAACATCCCCTAGCTAAGAGCTTATCCGAATAATGGCTATGAAACTATAAAAAATGCACAAAGAAGTAACTTTACGCGACTAAAGCTGAGTTGACAGATCAGGACCAATAATGTTGCAATTACTTCTTTGGATATTATAAGGATCTCTAGATATATAGCAGCAGCACTGGACCATATCTGACAGCAATATTCTATCATGGATGCATGGTAGGCTTATAGATAGATAAGATAGATTTATGAGTGAAAAAATGCATAGCAGGACACTGTGAAATTTCTCGCCTAGCAATGAATTACATATAGTCTTTCAATTTTATGTCAGCCAAGAACGTTAAAAGGAAAAAGGGCAATGAGTCATTTTAATATATTATTTCACAGTAATGATTACATATATTAAGAGGTGAATTCATTAAACAAATATATCAAACACTTCATTACTTCTAATGATTACACATATAACGAATAGGATTTATTAAACAAATACGTCAAACCTTTCATTCCCTCCAATGATTACATATATAACGAGTAGGATTTATTAAACAAATATGTCAAACGTTTCATTCCCTCTAATGATTACATATATAAAAAATAGGATTTATTAAACTAATACGTCAAACCTTTCATTCCCTCTAATGATTACATATATAATGAGTAGGATTTATTAAACAAATATGTCAAACGTTTCATTCCCTCTAATGATTACATATATAAAAAATAGGATTTATTAAACTAATACGTCAAACCTTTCATTCCCTCTAATGATTACATATATAATGAGTAGGATTTATTAAACAAATATGTCAAACCTTTCATTCCCTCTAATGATTACATATATAACGAGAATGATTTCTTAAACAAATATGTCAAACGTTTCATTCCCTCTAATGATTACATATATAACGAGTAGGATTTATTAAACAAATCCGTCAAACCTCTCATTCCCTCTAATGATTACATATATAACAGATATGATTTATTAAACAAATACGTCAAACCTTTCATTTCCTCTAATGATTACATATAAAAAAAAATAGGATTTATTAAACAAATACGTCAAACGTTTCATTCCCTCTAATGATTACATATATAACGAGTAGGATTTATTAAACAATTATGTCAAACCTTTCATTCCTTCTAATGATTACATATATAGAAAATAGGATTTATTAAACAAATATATCAAACCTTTCATTCCCTCTAATGATTACATATATAACGAGTAGGATTTATTAAACAAATATGTCAAACTTTTCATTCCCTCTAATGATTACATATATAGAAAATAGGATTTATTAAACAAATATATCAAACCTTTCATTCCCTCTAATGATTACATATATAACGAGTAGGATTTATTAAACACATATGTCAAACTTTTCATTCCCTCTAATGATTACATATATAGAAAATAGGATTTATTAAACAAATATATCAAACCTTTCATTCCCTCTAATGATTACATATATAAAAAATAGGATTTATTAAACAAATAACTGAAACCTTTCATTCCCTCTAATGATTACAAATATAACGAGTAGGATTATTAAACAAATATGTCAACCCTTTCATTAGCTCAAATAATTACATATATAACGAGTAGGATTTATTAAACAAATATGTCAACCCTTTCATTCGCTCAAATAATTACATATATAACGAGTAGGATTTATTAAACAAATACGTAAACCTTTCATTGCCTCTAATTATTACATATATAACGAGTAGGATTTATTAAACTGGGAGAACGTTCGTAATTGAAATCTTATTGTCTCAATTTGCAACGACTTCTCAGTGTCAAGCTATACTTTTAAAGTTTATGAGATGTCCCTCTAATTTAAAATATTCTTTCATAGAAGTGTATATTGCATCAAACTTAACAATTATTACAAAGACAATAAGTACCTTGCCATTGCTGAAACCCGAAGAAACGTTGTTTGCAAAAGAACAGAAAATTAAATTTACATGTGTTTTAAGTTGTTTAAGTTGTTTAAAGAATGCAACTATAATATTGATAATAGTTTAATCGAGGAAGTTGCAAGTAAATTGTATTCGCTAATTGATAAAATTTCTCAAGCGGAACAAAATGCTTTGAGTTCATTTGATCGGAATAATTACTTTATGTAGCGGTTTTATTGAAAAAGATTTTTTTCTTTTACTCTTATGCTTTTGAAATCGCGTATAGCATATCTTTTGTTTCATGCAATTGTTCGCTGCGGATGCATCTAAATACGACATCATGTAACGTGTGATCGGAACAATACGCTGCGCGTTCGCCCGCGCTTCTTCGTGGCCGTGTCGGTTCAGTCACGTTGACTCTAACCGCGTTTTCCCTCTATCCAGACGGACGCAGGTTCGAATTCTACCGGAAAACGCATGTTTTTCTTTAAGATTTCTCGAATATTCAGGCGCCGGTCCACGAAAATAAATAAAAAATATACTGTTTAATTGCAGCGTCTACTCAAATATGAGTATCCACTAAAAATAGCGTTTAATATGATGAAAAAATCTGTCGGATTAATAAATAAAAATAACCAATTTAAAAAATTTGCACATATATATATATATATTTTTACAGCAAAAAAAACAAAATGACTTCAACAGAGATAGTCTATTTCAAGCATTTCTGTACACGGCTATCATCAGTCCCTAAGTGTCTGTGTCGGAGTATTGTTTTAAATTTATTTTCAATGTCAGTCTTCCTCTGTTATTTTCAATGTCAGTCTTCCCTTGTTAATGATAGTTGGTTTCTGTTAGTGATTGGTGGGGGCGTAAGGTATCTTATCCCAGTTGGAGTTTATTTATCGTCAGGAGTTATTGTTTGTAGTTTAATATCAGTTCCTACTGTATGGTGTTTCTTATAAAGGCCCCGAAGGGTGTGTTTTTCTGGGATTCACAGTAAATAGTTTTTGTACTACAGCTGTCTAATATTATTAATAAGCGATGCAGGATTTAAACTTAAACCCGTTAAGATTAATGTAAATTAATTGAGTTATAGTTTTATAGATTGTGGGTAATATCAAAGCACGTAATGGAATAAATCATACTGTCCAACACATATGGGTACATATCTTTATATATATATATATGTGTGTGTGTGTGTGTGTGTGTACATTTACATATCCATACATATATACCACTATACGTACACATACACCCCCACATATACAGACATGTATTATGTAATTTTGAATTTATTTCTATGTCTACATTTCGTGATTATTTCTCTCTGTTGATTTAATAGTTTGGATTGATCTTTATATTTTATTATCCAGATTTTTCCTCTAAACATAGCTTCCACCTATCCCTGAAACTATTGGGGGTGTTCGCAAAACCTAGAATTTTTCAATTTATTTTCGTATATTTGGGACTCATCAGCAGTGCGCATCCACTACTGAGAATTGAAACCCGGACAGTTACGTTACCAGGCAAACGTCATACTGACTGTACCAATAAAATAAAAAATTTAAGGAGACTTCTAGACTCGTTGAATTACTTATGATTTTCTCAAATTCACCTTAATTTCTATCACTTGTATATCGTTGCTTGAACCGGCTTCTAATGCTCTGGATGGAGTGGCTTAGGGATAGTAGTCGTGGCTCGTGGGGGCACAGTCCTATGGGTAAGGGAAATTCGGATAAGTTCCACCACGAAATATGCGATCGATCGGCGCTATATCGAGTCTAATTCGTTACCTCATCGTCACCGAGGCTCGTTGGTACTGTTGCTATGACGTTGAGTCGATGAATTTCTTAATTATATATATATATATATATATATATATATATATATATATATATATATATATATATATATATTATAAATTAATTCATTTAAAATATGTTTTTTTTCGCTACACAGTGCTAACCATGTTTCAAAAATGGAAGTTGAAAGCTTCGAATTTAATGTTGTAATTAAATTGAAGACATTAGTTCCATAACATCCTCAAGCGAATTCTGGAGTAACTTTTAAAATTACTGGGTTTTAAAGACACAGCAAAATCATAATTCACGTTTCCAAGGATATAGAGAAATTCATTTAACCAGACAAGGGTTGTTTGCGTGTTCATTATCGCTGTATTTTGATGTATCCGTTATTAGTTACGTTTTGGTAGGGGTAGGGATGTATTCTTCAATGAAATCTGACATCCGTTAAATGCATGTGGTCTGGATTTTTACAAAAAATTATTGTTAACGGCAAAAATTCTCCCGGCATTTTTTTCTATTTGTATATTTAAAGATTTTGGATGGTGTTTAGGTTAGAATACATTTAATTTAACTACGATTTGAAAAATATTTCCACTTTTAAATTTTTAATATGCTATATTTCTTTTAAGAACAAGTAAATGTATTAGAATCACTTACAGTATGTAGAATTATTTTCACATCAAGATAGGTATGCATATTACTAGGTCACAATTTTTTTTAAAAATTTATATTTAATATTATTTAAGTAAAATTTATTTTTTTCTTTCTTTACATATATATATATATATATATATATATATATATATATATATATATATATATATATATATGTATTACTTAAAACTTTGATATTAGTAGATAACCGTATTTGAGTAAACGCTGCGTTTATTTTAAACAATATTTATTTTGTCAACCAGCCTGCGTACTAGAGAAAACTTAATAAAGATCATTTTGCCTCCTGTCGGATTCGAACATTAATCCGCCTTTGCAGGAGGTATAACTGGCGCTCTTTGACAATCAAGTAGCATTCAATTTCGCTTTCAGGTTGACTCGCTCACATTTTTATGGATATGTATGCCTGTCTCGTCTTGTGTCCGAAAAGTAAACAACGCAATTTCTGAAGAATTAACGTTTTTTTATTTTATTTTGAATCCGCCATTTTGTTTTTTATTCAAACGTTATTTTTAGCAGATACCCGTATTTGAGTAGGCGCCTCGTTTGTCTTTTTTAAATTTTGTTTTTTAAGCGTTTCACCCCAAGCAAGGCGGGAAGCCACTAGCACGCAAGGGGTTACAGAGTTGGAGCGAGAACAAAAAAGAGTGATAGAGGAAAGGATGAAGAGAAGGTTAGGGGATAGATCAGGGCATCTGGAGACGTCGCTTGACATTACATTTGAATAGTTGGAGATTATAGCTATCAGGGAAACAGGAAAAGGGGAGGGAGTTCCACAGGCGAGATGTGCGAGACATGAAGCCATTGGAGTAGAAGAGACGGCTACATTTAATAGTTTCGACAGTGAAGGGGTGAGAGCGGGATGCCAGCCTCGTAGAGCTCTTGAACTCATGAAGTCTGGGAACCAGCGAATGCAGCTCCTCGGAGCAATTGCCATGAAAGTATTTGTAAAAAAGGCAGAGAGAGGCGACGCCACGTCTGTGAGAGAGCGACTGCAGGCTAGATGCCAGATCAAGGCCAGTTACATTGCATATCCGTCTCTGGATTTTTTCAAAAACCTTGAGACAAACAGAAGTGGCTCCAGACCATATATGGCAGCTATACTTCATACAAGGGCGAATGGTTGATTTGTAGATCTGAAGGATCGATTCCGGGGAGAAAACTTTCCTGGGCCGACACAGGGAGCCAACTTTCCTTGCTGTGGACGAAGCTATTGACTCAATGTATTTGTTCCATCTCAGGTCAACAGTCAATGTGAGACCGAGCAGACGCAGGGAGTTGCTCTCAAGAAGTTGATTATTAGACATTCTAATGGCGGACAGGGATGGTTCTCTGTGATGAGTAATTTTGTTTATTTTTAAACAGTGTGTTTATTTTGTCTCTCGGCTTGCACACTTGGGAAAAATTGCTAAAGAACATGTAGCGTCAGGATTCTGAACAAGTGTTTATTACCCCAGCGTAGAGATTTGAAGTGTGCTAAGTTTCCTTTTCCCTAGGTTGGCCCATCTATTCGTTAATATTAAATAGATGGATGTTTTACCGACAGAACTCCCTATGTGTGTTGCTTAATAATGACTTTTAGCGTGTTTCCTAAAGAACAGAATCTAAGAATCTGAAATAAAAAGAAGCTCTAATCGAAATTCTTTCTTTAAAATCTGAATTGAAGACAGTTTGAAATTAAATTTCTTCTTTTTTCCTCCTTTCTTTCCTTTCATTTCTGTTTATCGTTGTTTTCTTCGGCCTTTTCAATTAATTAGAGGCCGTATTCTATGCGGGGCTGTGATTGGCTGTGAATATGATTAATTGATATGCTATTTTCCGTTAGAAATATGATTATCTTTCCAAAGAGACAATCACCAAATCCACTCCTCAATGGAACGACGACGTCCTTTTCTAATGCAAAACTCTTTCTCTCAGCATTTGTTTTCTTCTTTTCAAGAACTTTTTACACAGCGTAAGTTTTTTCTTCTATGGTTTTCATTCGTTTTGATTTTGTTTGTTTGTTTCTATCTTAAATGTCTATATTATTTTTTCCTACTTTATTTGCCATCTTTTTTCTTTGTTCTTTTGAATCTATTTTCTTTCTTTCGTTCTTTTCCATCTCCATTAGTTCCTTTTTTCTTTCTCTCTTTGTTTGTTTGTTTGTTTGTTTGTTTGTTTGTTTCTTTCTTTCTTTCTTTCTTTCTTCAGTAGATGACCTTCTCCATTAATTCACTTTCTTTCTTTCTTTCTTTCGTTTTTTACCGTTCTCCCTTAATACTGTTCTTTCTTTCTTTCTTTCTTTCTTTCTTTCTTTCTTTCTTTCTTTCTCCTGTTTTCTACCAGCTCCCTTACTACTGTTCTTTCTTTCTTTCTTTCTTTCTTTCTTTCTTTCTTTCTTCATAACTCCCGTTTTTCTTTTCCTTTTCCTTTATTTCCATTCGTTTTTTTCTTTTTGTGAACGCCTGCTCTGGCAAATTTGTATTTGTTCAACACCCTCCTCCAGAAAGCTAACATGAAGAACACAACTTCCTAATAAATCGACCATGATGAGATTCGAACCCACGACAGAAATTAAACGTTCTAACCACTTCTGATTAAGAAGCAGATTCTATAACCATTATTTTGAAAATGTTGTATTTTTTAAATACAAAATCTGTTGGAGTTAAAGACAATCAATTATGTACCAAGCACCTGCATTAATGTGTAGTATTTTGCTTTTATATTCTATATGGATTCAAGAAAGCTGAGTCACAGACACTAACTATTTCTATTTATAGATGATTCCTTGTTTTAGATGTAAATGCTTTCCATAATCTTTAGATTTTTTGCATTAGATTTATAAAGTATTCTAACATTATTAGAAAGATGCTAATATTATTGCAATTCTTGTGGTGCTTGTTGACAACTTCTCTAATGGCACTTTGGTCGGGTTAATGACATGTGTGTCTACAGGAAAAGGTGGTTGTTGTGTAACCAATATAAGATATTGTATTTATTATTTACGGAGATGCACGCTCTGAAAAACGAAGTCATAAATATTTATGGGTGTCACATTAACATTCTCTTACCTCTAATCGCACACTCTCTTTTGGAAATTAAACGATTTCAGTGCAGGCGAAGCGAGTGAAATAAGATTCGCTCAAATGGATAAACTCATATATTAAAAATATGCCATTGCTAAATTTATTTTGATAATTCCAACTATGTACGTATTTCATTTCTAATCCGGTTCATTTATACTTGTCACTTGCAGAAAATGTTATAACCATTGAGTGTCCCACAAAGCTTATTCTACAGGAGAGGGAGAATGTCAGTTTGGAACGTGCATTGACAGCCGTGTATACCCATTCGTTTTTGGAATTAAATATGATCCCTGGAAATTAGTGTGCTCTCGATGTTTTTTAAGTGGTCCTAATATTGGTTAAAATGTAAATATGATTAGTTTCGATTCTATTTCTTCTATGTGCTGTATCTCTTCAGGACGTTGGCGATCATGGCTCTCTACAATTTCTTGTCATTTGTTGCACTTAATAAATTGCGTCATTTTGCTATCTATCCTAAACCCTGTTCGAGCCTCCATTTACACGAGCTTCTTCTTCTTCTTCTTCTTCTTCTTCTTCTTCTTCGTTTATGTGCTGTGTCTCTTCAGGACATTGGAGATCATGGCTCTCCACAATTTTTTGTCCTCTGTAGCTCTTAAAACATTGTGTCTTTTTTTCTATCTTAAACCCCGTTCGACCCTCCATTTACACAAATTCGTTCTTCTTCTTCTTGTTTTACTGTGTCCAATTAGGAAGTTGGCGATCATGGCTCTCCACAGTTTCTTGTCCTCTGTAGCGCTTAAGAAATTGTGTCTTTTTGCTATCTATCCTAAACCCTGTTCCCCCTCCATTTACACAAGGACGCTCTTCTATGTGCCGTGTCCCTTCCGGATGTTGACGATCATGGTTTTTCATGTATTTTGTCTTTTTGTTGTCTCTCTTGAACCCTGTGTCGCCATCCATTTACTCAAGCTCGCTAGGTAGATCATGCGCTGTTTACATCTGTCCTTCTTGCTTCCTGTCTGCCATGTGAGTATCAGATTTTCGAAGCCCTCTTTCATTATTATGTGCCCAAGAAATTTCAACGGCCTCTTCCTAATAAAAATGAAAAGTTTCTTTTTTGTTTCAATTTTCTCTAAAACTTTGTCTTTGCTCACATGTTCGGTACATGGTACCCTCAGCATCCTTCTGATTAAAATAAAGAATTTAGTGGTGCAGGTTCATTCAGAAAAAAAAATGTTTTGCATCTTTTAGAAATGTAGCATTCTATTTCGTTCCAAATATGGATTTTCTAGATGAAACGTTAAATCGAAAATTGAGTTGACGAGAAGGTAGTAAAAAGCAAATTTGTAGATACAGTCAAATTAATTTATAGACTTGCTTAAAATGATCATTGCCTGCTCATTTAAATATTAAATATATATTAGAAGTTGTGGCTATTACGTTTAACAACACGCAGATTTGTATGTTCACGTGAAATGCTTCATGTATCGTATATGCTAGCCTACAGGGGCGTATAAGACGACCCCAAATGTTTCTAGTTAAAATATGGATTTCGGGCTATATTCGTCGTACAAGACATCCTCACCCAAATGGGTTTTTAAAATGTATTGAATTTATTAAATAAATTCAGTACGCATATACTTACTTTTCACTCATATTCTTGAAAAGAAATAGTGTCAAGATATTGTCAGTTAACTACAACAATCTACAATACCTCATGTTGCAGGTGATGTGTTTTCAGTAGGCTGTTATGGTAGCCTGAATGTGTTTTGCCCGCTAACCATCCACTCCTTATACTGTCTTGAATACAATCTTTAAAAATCATGTTTAGGCTCACATCCAGTTGTGTCTTTGTTCAACAACGTCGAAAAAAGAAGGCAGCTTACCGTTAAAAAATCTCCAATGCTAGCAACTAACATTAAACCACTGGATATAAGCTTCACATTTTATACAAGGAGGTTAAAAAGGACCCCTATTTTTTGGCTGGAGGAATTTTTATAGTTAAATATCGTCGTCTATGCCGGCGTATACTGTACACCGATATATATTTTTATACTTACACAATTTTTTTTTAAACTGGGCGGGGAAAATCGAGTCTCTTTTGAAATGAGTTGGGCCATTGGGGCTACAACGAAATTATGAAACCAGAAAGTTCGTTCCAAAAAATCCTAACTCCTTCTAGAACTGTTTTCGAGGAAATCCCAGACACCTTTTTATGCACTCTGAGAAATCACCTTGACAACTACGCAATAAAAACGACTAGAATGGAATATTGTTATCCCGGCTAGAAAATGATTTACTTTACTTACTAAATATTAGGTTGGTGCAAAAATAATGACGTAATAATGTCGTTTTTTGACGTAAATACGTCAAAATACGACATTATTACGTCATTATTTTTGCACCAACCCAATAAGACTGAAGACAGTTTTTTTTTTATTATTTTAAAATGCTTCCATTTTTTAGATAAATTATTTTATTTGTATAGTGGTTTATTCGGATTAATTTCCCAAGCGTCATTGTTTTTTGGTCTCTGCAGTGTTCTTTAGATGTCCCTTGCATTTTTTAATTTCAAAATTGATCCTGTGGACATGCGTTTCTCGTCATTGTAACTTCCATCTAATCTGATTTAATTTCATCGCACCCGATTCATCACGATACAAAATAACATTGTTTTTCATCATATCATCCGTGAGACATAAGATTGAGTAAAAGCATGCTTTTCGGAATTACTTTTTTTTATGACTGTTATTAACAAGGGTTTTGCTTCGTAATGCAATTGGCTATATTTTCTTTTCCATTTGCAAACAAGGCATTTCGTAAATAACTAAAATTTGTCGCTTCTGCATTCTCCCTCATCGACCAAGGGGAAAAGAAAAAAATGATCTGCAATTTGAAGTAAATTAAAAGCATCAATGGATGTGCTCTATTCTCGTTGCTGACAGGTGAATAACAATGAAGACAAAATGAGGTTGAAGTATTTGAGCGAATCCCTTGAGAGAAAATAATGAAAACAAATATTATAATTTCAAGAAATTTATTTATTAAATGAAAAAATAAGAAAAAAAAAAAAAAAAGAATTCTTCATTCTTAGCCTTTCACTTCCAAAGAGCAATTATGATTGTTTATCAATTAAAGACTCTTTAACGAGATCAGAGCCAAAATCTCAATGGGTGTCGGAAAAAAGAACTGAAGAAACATTCGTTTTTAGATACGGAACAATCATCAGAGAAATGAAGGCAATCCCAATAATAATAATAATAATAATAATAATAATAAGTTTTTGCAGATTGAAATGCATCTTTGAAGATCTTACAAAACTATCAAAATACAAGGATCTTGAAGAGGAAATCTCAAAAATATGGCACATAAGGTCATTAGTAATTCCAGTTATAGCTGGAGCACTCGGATTGATAGAAAAAAGTTCTAATAGACTCATAGAAGGGATTCCTGGTAGCTCATGCCTTAAAGTAATACAACAAAATTGTGAGTTCAACTCACATATTACGAAGAGATTTATCTATGTCAAATGTGGGTAATCTTAGTTTTTTTTTTTACCAAAATGATCAGTGAAAAATGTCATGAAGACATTTCTAAGCATAGGTCTCTGATTGGGACCCAGGAGGAGAAATGTTGACACAACACAAAATCAATGGAAAGAACAACAACAACAACAACAACAACAACAACAATAATAATATATTAATTAATAATTTAATGAAATATACTTCTCATGGTTACTTATCTGATTATCATATACACGTTTTTTTTTCTTGGCGAATTACGATGGCCTAGAGTAAATATTTCATTAAATGTCAAAGACTTGCTTGTCAGTTTCCTGACTGTAGCCAGTTGGGTGTATCCGCTAGGGGCTTGTATATTGGCTTATTCGGATTAATTTCCCAAGTATCCTTTTTTCATGGCGTGTTTAGTGGGGGGGACCTGCATGGCTCATCGTAATAAATCTTAACCTAATTCTGATTCCAAAAAAAAAACAAAAAACTATCCTATTTAAAAGAGAAAGCAATGTTTTTTTTTTTCAATAATCGAATATGATCCTTAAGGGTCCTGTAAATTTGTAAATATTATCCATCACAATAAATATACATATATAAGAATGTACAAATACAGGAATTTTTTTTAAAATCTTCATATTGGGGAATTCGGTCGAATATATAGAACATTTAGAAAGTTTTTATACATTTTATCTCCCGAAAAGAAAACATTTGTATAAATGCAAGAAAGTTTGAAAAAAAGCTTAATCACAGTATCGTGTCCTTCGTCTTTAATAAAAGAGGGTTTGCTGCACAAATACACAATTATATATACAGGATGCGAGTGCTATTTGAGGACATGTTTAGTATGTTAAATAAACAGTAATATCTTAGCAAACAATGTATATATTAAATTCAAATTGACACAAATATCCTTCATGATACTTCTTTATCTAATTATTCTATGAAACCACCTTTGACTTCAATGACTGCTTTTATTCAGGCTCGAAACCGTCCACAAGCTGGAATTAAGTGGTCCCTATTCATTTTGGACATCACCTGGACAATGGCGACCCTCAGTTCAGCTATGGTACTATGAGGATGTCGATTAATCTCTCTTTCAATGACGTTCCACACGTAATAGTCCATAGGATTTAAATTTGGCGAGTTAGGGGTCACATGATCGTAAAAATTCTTTGATAACAAATTCTGGGTTACAATGGCTTTGTGAGAAGGTGCAGAGTCTTGTTGAAAGACATATGGCCTTCTATTGCATACTTTATTTATCCAGGGATTAAAAACCGTTTTAAGAACATTAATGTATCCAGCAGCATTAACCCTAAGACCTTGTGGGAAAATGTAAGGTGTCATGACATGACCTTCACTGCTCACAACTCTTGAAACCATCACAGTAGCCGGATATTTGGTGTGCATCACCCTGGGTACTTCAGAAGCATGCTGTGTTCGTGGGGATTTTTCACTTTGTTCAGTAACCGTTTTGAACGCATGAAACGGTTTTCCTGTGTCTTCGCCGATATGAGTTGGCCTTTCCTAATTTACATAGAATATATCGAATGTTCTGATGTACGACCGTTCTGATAGTCCACTCTGATATCTGGACTTCTTTGAGAATGGACTTATTGATCTTCTGGGGTTCCCATCGATAATGTTTTGAATATTCCGTATAAATTCTGGTGTTATCGCGGTATCAGTGTGCTTTGAATGCTTTTTTCTTTTTGCTACAGGGGGAAACATTGCCATCACATCCCTGTAGCTCCAAGCGAACCTTACGAACAAATGATTTGTAAAACGTTACTGATTTTTAAATCACTATATTTTGCAGCTAAAGCAACAATGACTGCATGTGTTTTCATTTCTTGGGTTAACATCTTCCTCTGATTAGGTTATCTGAAATAATAAAAAAATAATATTATAAATGATCTCAGTGTATAGTGAACTTAAAACAATATTTTCTCAAATAGCACTTACAACTTGTATATATATATATATATATATATATATATATATATATATATATATATATATATAGATAGATAGATAGATAGATAGTAGCATCCTGTCAGGCGTTTTTAATGAAACTGATATATATATATATATATATATATATATATATATATATATATATATATAGATAGATAGATAGATAGATAGTAGCATCCTGTCAGGCGTTTTTAATGAAACTGATATATATATATATATATATATATATATATATATATATATATATATATATATATACATACATACATATATATATATATATATATATATATATATATATATATATATATATTAGGTTGGTGCAAAAATAATGACGTAATAATGTCGTTTTTTGACGTTAAAAAATACGTCAAAAATGACATTATTATGTCATTATTTTTGCACCAACCTAATATATATATATATATATATGTGTAAGTTTCATTTAAAATATGTGCTCTCTGCCGGATATATCTACTGAAATCACATTTAAGCAATGAATTATAATATGACCGATTAATAAATGAAAAATCCATTCATATATATATATATATATATATATATAGATAGATAGATAGATAGATAGTAGCATCCTGTCAGGCGTTTTTAATGAAACTGATATATATATATATATATATATATATATATATATATATATATATATATATATATATATCGCAAAATACATTCGAATGCTTGAAGGTGGTCATCAGTAATGAAATATGTGTATGCATGTATGTATGTGTGTATGTATGTGTATGTGGAACAGTAAAGAATATTGAAAAATTAATAAATTAAACTTTTCAGACACACTGGTTTGTATATTAATATATTTATTTCAAATAGATTCCTAGACTAGTTTCGGCTGGAATGCCCATCATCAGGAGAAAAAAATTATTGCTTGTTAGTAGCAGTGAACTACAGGAGTGAGTTACTGTCTCTGGAGGAAGTGAACTTTATCTGTAGTTTTCATTTGTTTTTGTATCGTTAATTTTGGTCAGTACTTGTGTTGGTCAAACGGCCTCTTTTAAGTTGTTTTTTAAGATAGAGGCTGGATGGATTCATGCTGCTCTGAATTCCTTTGATCATTTTGACAGTTTTATTGGTTCCTGGGGAGGGGATGTGTTTGTGTTAAGTGTATGTTATCATTTGTTCTTTGGGAGTGCGTATGATGTCTATAAATGTATATATTATTATCGGTCTGTGTATAAGTTTGAGACCTCAACACCTCCGCAAGCATGTCTGTCGTGTGTAGGTGAGAAATCTGGGAAGGCCTTGATTCATGGGATTATATATTAATTCTATCTATGTTGTTAAATTTAGGATTAAGCCCGTCTGGATCGAGTGTTTTGAGGTGCAAAATCCATTTGTCATCATGATCTTCTAAAATTTTGCTAATGTTAACTTTTCTGTGTTTTTCTATTTTTTTCAATTATAGTGAATTTATTTTGTTTTTCTAACCGGAAATGTTATTCTACAGGTAATAATCTTTCGTGTGGAGCCGATATAATTCGATTCTGATAATTATTAATTCTGTAGTGAAAGGGCCATTCAGATTATCCCACATATTGTTTCTGGCATAGTGTGTGCATTCTAATAGGTAAATTATGTTATGACTTCTACAGTTAGAGTTGTGGTAGATTTTGAAAGCAGATTTAGTGACTGAGATAGTGAATGAATTAGTATATGTAATGTGGTTACAACATAAGCTCCTTTTGTTGTTACATCGTTGGGAAAATCCTGTTGTTTTGGTTTTTTGTCTATTATGGGTTATCTTTCCATCTGAAATGTTACTATCTATAATTTCCTTATATACCGCGTGTAACAGTAAAAGTGTCCAAATCGTGTAAATTGTCCAACTTTGAACCGTTCTATCCTAGAAATGATTAAAGATA
Source organism: Acanthosepion lycidas (assembly GCA_963932145.1). NCBI lineage: Eukaryota > Metazoa > Mollusca > Cephalopoda > Sepiida > Sepiidae > Acanthosepion > Acanthosepion lycidas. The sequence continues at coordinate 10,093,900 of OZ010589.1, read as the reverse complement.
TCTTACTGGAATTCTCCAAGGTTGTTATAACCCTACTGAACTCAATTTTGAGCAATAAGAATGGATTTAGCTAAGTTGAAATGATGATCCCTCTTCCTGACCCTCTGATCCAGTTTTTTCGCTCTTTTTTTTAAATTATTCACTGTTATCTTGATGATTCTTGGATGGGCTTTGAAGATGGAAACCAGAGTATGAATGTTGGGTGATCTTTTTCCTCTCAGCGTTGCTCAATTGGGAAGATATATTTGGTCTGACACAAAACGATTTCAACCTGTTCTCTTTCCAGCTGAATAACGGAAAAAGGTTTTTCATTGATTTTTATGACAAATGATGCCAAGATGGTAAAATGTATTATCTGAAAACCGACGCTTCAGTTACATTCCATTCACACTGACTGCGTTTAATTCACTTTTAATTCGCGTTGATTACAAGTAAAACCGTTGCTTCCCAAGAAAAGCTACGTTTGTTTTTCATATTGTACATACTTTTATGAAATTTTTTAAATTGAAGAAGTCAGACGTACTGTCGAAATGTTGTCAAACACTGTCTTTTCTTTCCGCACGTTTCTCTGTTATAATTCTTTTTCTTTTCTTCTTCTTCTTCTTCTTCTTCTTCTTCTTCTTCTTCTTCTTATCACACTTCTTCCTCCTCCTCTTCTCTTCCACTTCTTCTTCTTCTCCTCCTCCTTCTAGTTCTTCTTCTTCTTCTTATCCCACATCTTCCTCTTCTTTCCCAATTTTCTTCTTCTTCTTCTTCTTCTTCTTCTTCTTCTTCTCATCCCACTTCTTCTTCTTCTCCTCCCACTTCTTCCTCTTCTCTCCCACTTCTTCTCCTTCTTCCTCTTCTTCTTCTTCTTCTCCCACTTCTCCCTTTTCTCTCCCACTTCTTCTTTTTCTTCCTCTTCTTCTTCTTCTCCCACTTCTTTCTCTTCTCTCCCACTTCTTCTTCTTCTTCTTCTTCTTCTTCTTCTTCTCCCACTTCTTCTTCTCTCCCACTTCTTCCTCTTCTCTCCCACTTCTTCTTCTTCTTCTTCTTCTTTTTGACGTCTACACACTTCACGATCCGTGGTTTGTTTCTTTGTTGTGTCCATTCGACTGCCATATTGTCAAACTCTTTTTTCCCTAGCCTCTATTTTCCTGCCATTCGGTTGAATCTTTACCATCTTCGTGAAGGACCCGCTAACAAGTCGCTCTCTTTCTTTTGCTGATTATATCTTATTCAGATTTTAATAATGAAACTTCCAACAGCAAAAAACAATATGGTAAATATTTCGCTTCAGGGAAAACATTTTCTCAGATGCAAAGGATCGTTTTGTGGTCTTAAGCCGGACCAACTCGATTAAATTCTTTATTTTTCTTTTGGAGATGTTGAATTTTCGCTCTTGAAAACGCCACAGATTATTAATTCTATAAGAAATTGTACACTATCTACATAACAGATATTAATATAAGTAATGTAATTTTTCTTATAGAATTAATAAGATCTAACATAAATAACACACATATATATGAGCCAAGTTTATTCAGATGTATAATAACCTCGATATATATATATATATATATATATATATATATATATATATATATATATATATATATATATATATATATATATATATATATATATATGTGTGTGTGTGTGTGTTATTGGTCCAAGAAGTCATTCTCTGAAAATATCTGTTTGGTCAGGTTTGTCAGTAGCCTGTCGGACAAAAATATTGCAATCTCAACGCAAACACATACACAAATAAACGCCGATCACACACACACACATATATATATATATATATATATATATATATATATATATATATATATATATATATATATATATATATATATATATATGTTTCTGATCTTGTATTCGTTGGTTGCAATTGCAAAATTATCATATTTTAATCAGCAACGATTTTTACTGCTGTATAGCTCTAGATTCATGACAAAATTCAAAGAATTTTCTGCAATGTTATCGATCCTGACCTGGCATCTCAACATTTTTTATTTTACTATTTGACATTTTGTTGCACGTTCACTTTTTCCTCTTTTTTTTTCTTTTTCAATTATTCCTAAATACATTATTTTTGTTTTGAAATAAAATCGTATCTTTACTTTTATTGTTCGTCAGGTTTTACGTTGGAATTAACCGTTTTTTTGTTCCTCGAACATTCCTTCAACATTTCACTATTTACTTTCTTGAAATCTGCCTGTGTTTCTCAAATAAAAGTCTTTTTTTTTCTTCCAGGCGATCATAATTCTCATTGATTCCGTTCATTTAGAGTTTTGTTTTCGTCATGAATGCGGGTCTCTATGCGGAATGTAAATTCATAAAAAAATTGGTCTAGTACAGTTTTGATTTTGTCGGCAAGGTGTTACTTCTGATAATAATATTACATATTTTTAATTATTTTATTCTCTTCAGAGTCCATCTTGCTCATATAAAAATCTACCATTCATTCGTACATTGAATACTGCTTCTATATCTGATCTGATCTTCCTGCTACTCATCGCAATGTTCTTGACAAAAAATGGATCTGTAATGTAATCGATCCTCAGTTGGCATCTTGATTTCAATCACTTTCTCACCGACTTGACGTCACTTCCGTGTCTCTTTTCTACAAAGATTTTCATAGGAATTTTTATCGCCATCTTCTGTCTTCCTGAAACCTGTTCTTTTATTGTTCTTTCTCTTCAGTAAATTCTTCTCATTCTCTTTCACACCCAGTAACCCCTTGCGTCTTATTGGCTTTATCGCCACCTTCTGTCTTCCTGAAACCTGTTCTTTTGTTGTTCTTTCTCTTCACTAAAGTTTTCTCATTCTCTTTCACTCCAGTAACTACTTAAGTCTTATTTGCATTATCGCCATCTAATGTCTTCCTGAAACCTGTTCTTCTATTGTCCTTACTCCTCACTAAATTCTTCACATTCTCTTTCACTCCCAGTAAACTCTTGTGTGTTATTGGCATTATCGCCATCTTCTGTCTTCCTGAAATCTGTTCTTTTATTGTCCTTTCTCCACAATAGAGTCTTCTCATTCTCTTTCACTCCCAGTAACCCCTTGCATCTTTGTGGAATTTTCGCCATCTTCTGTTTTCCTGAAACCTGTTCTTTTATTGTCCTTACTCCTCACTAAATTCTTCTCATTCTCTTTCACTCCCATTAACCCCTTGCTTCTTAGTGGCATTATCGCCATCTTCTGTCTTCTTGAAACCTGTTCTTTTATTGTCCTTTCTCCTCACTAAATTCTACTCATTCTCTTTCACTCCCAGTAACCCCTTGCATCTTATTGGCATTATCGCTTTACCTGGGATGAAATGATCAAAAATTAGTTTATTTACGCACGGTAGCTTATGAGGTCAGAGTTCAACATCTATATTTCTTTCACTCCTCTTAAAAAGCGTGCGAAAATTTAAAAAAAATATGTAAGCCACGCGGATCACGAATAATGCAATAATCAAAAAACTGGGATTTACGTTTAAAAATAAAGTTTCTTTAATCTTATATAACAAATAGTTTCAGAATATAATTGTATATTCTGTACGATTTTATTAAACTTAGTAGAAGGCATAGTTTGTTTATCTTTGATATCCTAACAAAATTCAAAGAAAGGTTTCTAATCTAATCAAGCAGCACTACTTAAAACCGAGCATTTCGTCTTCAGTCACTTTCTCACCGACTTGACGTGGCTCCCCTCTGTCTTTTCAACTAATATTTTCATGACAATTGTTTCGCTCATCTGTTTTCTTCCCCTTGAGACTCGCCTATATGAATTAAAGCGTTCTACTAGATTGACATCTTTGATTTGGTTTGTTTTGTTTTATGGCATATTATCTTCAATGGGTTATTTTATGCCGACAAGATTTTTCTTGCCGGTAATATTTTTTTTCCAAAAAAGTATTGCTGGTATTAAAAACCTATTTTTATACCTTCATAATGTTTTGACCGCCTTTTTTTTATTAAGGGGTAACTATTTGCCCATAGCTGTGAAGCTGACAGTTGCTATTACACTGGGTTAGCGTGGACCTGGGAACACCAGCAATTAAGACGTGGTTCCATGCTCCTCAAAACCTGACAGAAGCCTTGCTGCCGGATGTAGTTTATCGTCTTACCCAGGACGCGGATTCAGTTTATCATCATATCCAGGATGATTGACATTTAGGTGTCACAGTTCTACATTTAAACTAATTAGATACAACCGGCACTTCTTACCTGTGGAACTCTCTTACAATTTCTTGCTTTCCTACAACCTTCAAAAGCTTAAATGCAAAGATCAGCATCTTTTGTCTTTTGAAGCTTGTTTCTTTATTGTCCTTTCTTCAACCCTCCCCACTAAAATCTTCCTCTTTCACTCCCTGTAACCCTCTGTGTTTTAGGAGCATTGTTGCCTTCCCTGGTACTGAAAAGATACCCAATTCTTAACTCGGGTAAATACCCAGCACCTGAATAGAAGTTTTCTTTTCGGAGAGTTTAAATTGTAAAAAAAAAAAAAAAAAAAAGATGACAAATAATAAAGATGGTCGCTTATCGTCTTGTTAATCCTCTTTCTCTATCATTTAAAAAGACGTAGATATTTATCTCTGTTTAGGATGGGAATTCCAGAAACTTCTATGAATGGCTATCATGAATTTTTATTGTCATGACTGGCTGGAGGCTATGACTTTTCAAACTGAAGGTCCTGGTCAGGTAGTTTTCTGGTTGTATCTCGACTGTTAGTAAGGAGTCGAACCTTTAGGTAGCGTTTACTCTGATCAACAGTCGAATAATATCGGGGATCTTGTAGTGCCATGTTGCGCGTTGATAAGTGTCCCTTCAAACACTTCCGGTTAGCAACCCTGAGACCACACAATGGTGAAATCTTCTCCAATTTCCAGTCTGCTCATGTTGCATTTAACGGCCGGCAGCTGCTGATATCCTTGACCATTCCCTCCTTTAAAAATATATCATGATCAAAATAAAATGGAACTAAATTCGCTAGCAAAAATCACAGAAACGCCTCAACCTTTCCTACCCCAACATTCGTGACATACGTACCAATTTCTTCAGTGCAAAAACGTATCTCTTGGACAGTAAAGTCCTTTCGAAATTAATCTAAACACTATTTTACTGATTTCCCTGATCCTATCTTTCTCTTTCGAAAGAACTCTAGTCCATGGTCTATCTTCGCGAACATCTGCCACTGGCTAGGGGATTGTCCATATTTTTTATGTGCAATATATGAGGTAGACGATTATGGCTCTCCACAATTTCCTGTTAGGTTCGTTATATTCGCTTACGCGCAAATACCATTGGGAATGGTATGAAGGCAATTCTTCACCCCAACTATGGGTTAATTAGTAGAACTTCTATCAGTGAAAATTATTATTATCACCATATTTTAAACAATCTAAAAATATGTTGTCTTTAATATAACATGCAAGGTTGATAAGTGGTAAAAAAAGTTCAATCATACTGGGTTTCGCCGTAGGTCAAGTGGTAGAAAACGAGGTTCAAATAACATTACTACCGTACTGAGATTATTTCTCACTGTGTGCTTCTATTTTAATGGCCTTTTGTGTCCGTGATCCGACGAAAACCCACAAGGTTTATTCGTCTCAATGCATATTTGTCATACCTATAATTACAGAATGAACTCTTCCTAACACTATGTATACTACGCCTCTCAAGAGAGAGAGAGAGAGAGAGAGTCGAACGAAGCCGAGCTTCTTGGCTTGACGGCCGAATCCGGACGAGGCTCCGCCGAAGGGCAGAGTCTCGTTCGGGGAGGTTGACCAACCCGGTCCCGTTTATACGAGTTCTACGGGCATTTTTAGGCCGAGACTACGGGCTCGGGAAACCCACGTTATACTCAGTCTTGTGCCACATGAAAGCGTCGGGAGGCTAGATACTGAATCGAGTCGAACCGATAGTAGTTCACTCCAAACCAGACTGACAGTCATACTAACACCTTCCATATCTTGTATTATTATTTCATGTAATATACCTTCGTTATTTCTACTCTTCTGTTCGTGTTGTTCTCCCTTGGTCCTAACCTGGACCATAACAATATTAAATCTTTTTTATGTGAAATCGGTTCTATATTTCTGCTGGTTTACACATTTTTTAACTGGATGAACGAATTGCAGAATATCCCTGTAAAATTTTAAATCAAACGAAGCCCTTCTCTTACTTGACGCAAGTTTTGTTTTGGTTTCAGACAAGCTTGCCGTGTTGGGCAAAACTATCCCTTCTTTAATTTGCTTTGTCTCTTTACGGTGTTGGCGATCATGGCTCTTCACAATTTCATTTCCCTTGTAGCCCTTAATACATTTTGGCTTTCTGTTATTTCTCCTAAAGCAATCCCCAGCATCCATTTACTCTTGCTCACTATGTTTTATGTTGTATTCCATTGTCCTTCTTGCCTATAACTTTTCCTGTCAGTTTCAGATTCTCCAAGTGCTCTTTTCTCATTATGTGTCTTAGAAATTTTAGCAGTCTCTTCCTTTTTATCTCCATCGCTATCTATAAAAGGCAGGCTATATATATATATATATATATATATATATATATATATATATATATATATATATATATATATATATATATAAGGCAGGATGTGTGTGTGTGTGTGTGTGTGTGTAACGAATGCACGGCCCCAATTTTCGACGGATTTCCACCAAGATTTACATGCACATGCTCCAAGTTAGCAGGAAGGCCAAGACCGACATTGCATTTCCCAACTCCCATCGATAGTGGAAACAATCTATTTTTCATACTTCTACGGCAGCTTTCATGTAGTTTGCGGCCATTTTCTACTGGCCAGAGTGAGAGCCTATAGCTGGCTGCCACGAATAGGCAAGAATATTCTATTGGCCAGCGTGAGAGCCAACAGCTGATGACACAAATGTTAACTAGCATGCTAGCATGCAAAAAAAAAATCGATAGCTGCATTCGTCACAAGTGGGAAAAATTTAAATCTGCATGGCACTTTACTCCAATTCGCTTATTCGCTTGCTTAAACTCAACGTTGATTCTGATTCCGCAGAACTGGTTTGGGTGTGAAAAAGTATTTGTTGTTAACATTCTATTTTCATTCGGTTTTTACAGTTACGAGTCCTTTTTTTTAAAGCTGATCGTTTTGTGTTCATTTTGTTTAGTTCTTTTTTCGTAACAGATTTAATGTTGAGTATAGAGCTTAGAAAAAATTCGCAGTGTGAGATAGGCAACAAGTAAGGCATGTAGCAACATCAGAATGGCAAAGGGCACTCCTTTAAAGGTAAGGCAGGGCAAAAATATTTTAAGTCAAGTAATAACAATTGCTGTATGAGTCGTACGATTTTTGAATCAAGCACAGGCAACGCCGGGCCATGCTGCTAGTTTTCTCTAAAACTGCGTGTATTCTCGAATTTTACTACTAAACTTCGTCTATCGTTTCACTTCCTCTCATGACTGTCGAGTGCTAGATAGAATTATTCAGTCTATCCATGTTCAGTATCCTTCTGTAGAACCATATTTCTGCTACCTCTAGATTTTTCACATCCCTGGAGAGATTCTCTAACATTCACTGCCATATAAGCGGATGGATAACACATAGCAATCTTTTCTTTGTTTCTAATAAATTTCGTTTCTCAGCACCTTACTAGGATACTATTCTCATGTTCTTTTTATGGTAGATTTTTATGGGAACTACGTTCTTCTGTTTCACCAGTTCAGAAATTCAAAGCTTGGACACACCATGCGATGTACATAGAGTAAAATCTTTCTCGTTCCATTCATATTCCACTGGTAAAGAAAGAGTTCTACACAAACGGCTTCTTCCGTAGAACTGTTGCATTTTGGAACGAACAGCGAAGAATATTTATATCTTGACTTCTTTAAATGTAGAGTAAAACGTCATCTATCCTTAGATACTTACAAAAAGAATTTATTAAACATCTACATTGTGTGGCTCTTAGGCCTTGTATAGTGAAACAGTATCATTTCAAGTTGTCCCTGCTCTAGAATACTTTGTTTCTAAATACATGGCATCAATGGTTTTCCTGGAGTTGTATTTTAGAAACTATCCATTGGGAAGACATTTTTTTTATTTTAAGAAAAGTTTTTACCTAAAGATGGATAAATATATGTAATAAGTTTTTGAAACTGACAGGCGGCATATGTGAACATTAGGAAGAAAAGGTTGAAGTGCAGAACAATATGGAGAGAATGTTTTCTGAGGCTTGTAAAATCTTCAATAACTTCATGGGTCAAAATTCAAACAAACACCATTATCTTGTATACTGTACACGATCCTAAAAAAAAAAAAAAATCAAATGACTTCAGGCCAAGTCGTGAAACCTAGAAGCCTATTGCTATGAATGAGGTATTGGTGGTAATCGATTATTGATTTTGCTTTTGGGATACGCAAAGTTAGTCGAAACATTTGAATAACTTTTCAATTTTTTAAATTATTTTTTTTGCCTGTGTATATGTGAGTTTTCTCGCTGATGGGTTCAAAAGAAAGAATTCTATCTATCTATCTACCTATCTATCTATCTATCTCTGTTCATTTCTATCTATCTATCTACCTATCTATCTCAGTCTGTTCATTTATATCTATCTAAGATTATTCATAGCTAATTATTGATCTATGTACGACTATTCATAGCTACGTATCTATTAATTTACCTCACTATGTTCCTATCTATCTATCTATCTATCTATCTATCTATCTATCTATCTATCTATCTGTCTGTCCGTGATTCAATTTGCCTGTTTTTCTGTCTGACCTTTCTCTGTCTCAGTCAGATTCAGAGATCTAATAGAAGTGACGTCATAAGAAAGCAAGTATAACTAATATATCCGATGTCCATTGGATTGCAATGTGGGGAAAGACCAGACAAGAAATGAAGACACAATAGAATGTCTCTCATTTCAGAGAATGGTACAATAAGTATTATAAAAAGACCAGTTCACCTGTGTATTTGAAAGAGATGATACCACGCACACACACACACACATATTATATATATATATATATATATATATATATATATATATATATATATATATATATATATAATTATTTATTTAAAAATATGATTCCAACTCGCTACATAAGAGGTCTCATGTTTCAAAACAAGAGCCGAAAACTTCAAAATAATATTTGAATTAACTTGAGTTAAAGTAGGCTCTGTTCCATCTTCAAGCGAAATTTTTTTTGGAAACATATATATATATATCACATATATATATATATATATATATATATATATATATATATATATATATATATAACGTTTGATTAAAAACAAGCGAAGAGGTCTGTTTGTCTATTATTTTTCTTCTGTGAATGTAGGTAGAATTCTTCATTTGTCCTTGAAAATGACTGCGATTATAGAAAGTGCAAGAAAAGAACAATCTTATGCACTACTGACAGTTGATCTACAGCTTCGGGCACGATATTCAACTCATTCGAAAATTGAAAAAGAAAAAGAAAATTAAAACAGGCATACATTGTCTGTTCTTTTATCAGTACAAAACGAATGTTTCTTTCAAATCAAACTTGTTACGACGAATATTGCTGCCTAAATATACCTTAGCCTATATAAGCAAAGTTGTCCAGTGGTGAGATTAAACTGTGAAACGTTATATCTTATAAGTAATTAAAGATATCTTACTGGAATTTTCCAAGGGTTTTGTAACTCTTTTGAACTCTACTTTTAGCAATACGAATTTATAATTATTCTCCAAGCTTAACGGAAGAATCATATATATATATATATATATATATATATATATATATATATATATATATGTGTGTGTGTGTGTGTGTGTGTTTTAACCCAGGATCATTTTCCAACTAATTCAAGATGATCTTTGCCCTCTCTAACCTTCTAACTTTCTGTTCTGCTTTTAAAACTGACATAGTTGAAACTCCTCTTTCATGTGCCAAACGTTTTATGGATTGAGTTGGATCTTTTCTAATTGATCTCTTTAGCTGAAAGTTGAAATCATGATCCCTCTTCCTGTTGTGACCGCCTAAGTTTCTCTCTCTACTGTTCCCTCTTTATTAAACTTATTCACCATTCCCTTGATGGTTCTTGAATGATCTTTGAAGATGAAAGCCAGAGTATGAATGTTGACACCTTTACTGACGGCCTGAATAATCATTTTCCTCTCACCATTGCTCAGTTGTGAAGACAGTGGGCTGACACAAAATTATTTTAACCTGTTCTCTTTCTAGCTGAATAACTCCCATAGAATTCACAGTGATTCTTACGGCAAATTGTATCAAGATGGCTCATCTGAAAATCTGGAAAAAAGAAACTCAATTAGTTTACGTTTTTTTTGTGGATGGACAATTATGCTGTTAAAGGATTTGGAAAATTTTGCTGTTACACCCCGTTATATATATGTTATATATATGTTATATATATATATATATATATATATATATATATATATATATAGACAAAATTAATTATTTTTAATAAAAAGTGGAAATCTCCGCTTTTAACTGAAGACGGTCACGAGACCAGAAACACGTGCAGTAAAATTATGTAAAACAAAGCATAATATTTTTTTCTAAATAAATCCACATTACAACCAAAAACGTTTGCGGCACCTCACTTCTCTTCTTTTTAATATACATCTCTCGTTGGAACCACTACAACCTCTTTCTTTTATATATATAAAACTCCAAAACTCCGATTAATTTCAGAGACCGATGCAATTTGTGCATTATGGAAAAAATACTAATTATAAAACATAAGGATCCGGACATACTATTGAACAGACATAATGAGTTGATTTGTAAATGTAGGCATAAAAACCACCTCATTTTAAAAAAGTATGTGTAGATATATAAATAGAAAATATAAATTGTTTTAAATGAATATATGAAAATACTGACACGGTGCTCTTTGATAAATGTGTTGTGGAACTTAAATTTTTTTTTTTTTTTTTTTATATGTGAACTTATTTAGATATATATATATGAACATTATAGATAAGGGTAACTATGTATTTATATTGTGGACACATATGTATGGTAGTATGGATATATATGTATAAATAGATATACACGTGTGTGAGTATAGATATACTAATATGAAGCATGTTTGAATACTGAATATTTTTTTTTTTTTTTTTTAACGTGTATGCTGCATGGGTGTGGATGTATATGTATAAATGTTTTTATGTTTGTTTTGTATGTATATGTATATTATATGTGTATGTACGAGTATATGTGTGTGCACATGTACTTAAACATGTGTGTTTTTATGGATTTAACTACTTGTAATCTATATATGTATATAGACGTAATTACCTTAGAATTTATATTTGGTAAATGTACATATGTATATGTATATGTATGTATATATATATATATATGTATATATGTATTCTTTTTATATTTTGTTTTGTATGTAGGGTTTTGTGCTTATATATGAATGTATATCTATTTAAGGGTGTGTATGTATATATGAGTATGTCTCTATATATATGTATATATATACGGATGATTAAATGGTTAGATTAATTTTTTGATATATAGATTTGTATATGGATATATGAATTGTATATGTATGTATATGTGTATATATATATGTGGATGTATATATGTGTGTGTGCATGTATATATGTATATATATATATATATGTATATATGTGTGTGTGTGTGTGTATGTATATATGTGCGTACGTGCATGAATTGATTTTAAATGAAATATTGGGTCTTTCTAATGACATTTTAAATTTATTTTCTTAATTTGTAATGTCCTTCTTTTGTAATATTCTATAGTTTAAATTTTGTTTTCTTCTGAAGGGAGTTTCATTTCTAAATTTATAATTTAAATTTAAATATACCATTCTTTGACTATTAATAATAGTAATAGTATTAGCTAAATTCCTTTAAAATGAAACACTTCCGAAATCACACTGATAAAATTAAATTTTAACTGTGAAATCTATATATATTTTGAAATATAGATAAAGATTGTAAAATGTATATATAGTTTATGTACGAGGATAAATGAATTTTTGTGTAAAAGTGTTTCTATGGGTTTTTTTTTTTTTTTTTTTTTTGACTTGTTAATGATCGTATGTATGTAGGGATTCACATGAATACATTTGTGAGACATATATGAATAAATGAAAATTAATATTACCCTCAAATTTTATTAAATAATGAAACCTAATCTTTAATTTAGTTTATCAATATAATAAATAAATTACATTCATAAATTAATTTTAAATATTAAAATAGATGTTATTTTTATTTTTTATATTTTTTTTTTTTTTTTATATTGTGGAAATACAATTAGTCAGGTGAATAAACTATTAAAATTTTAAATATTTCTTTATGTCCTAGATAAATATGTTTATTACAATAATAGTTATATTTAGTCCTGAAACTATTTACTTAAAAAATTAAACATTTAAGTTAATAACAAAATTTTTTTCAGACATCGAATTTTCTATCAAACATTGTAAACTATCTTTTACATAATTTTGTTAAAACAAAATTATAACAACTCCATCTCTTCCCCCCCACATCTCTCTTTTTACCATAAGACTCACTTGTATACATTTTCTACAATTCATTTCCGTTTTATTAACCATCTAAAGAGGTCAAGTTTTCTGTCACTCCTCCTACTCCAATATAAAACATGCCTAAGAGAGATATAAAATTAACCCCTTCCTATACTTTATATTGTCTGTTTAACTACCACTCTCAACCCCCTCTATTAAATTACAAAAATTACACTACCCACCAATTTCTAATCCCATTTTTTTTTTCTCAATTCGTTGTTGGAAGTTTTACCTGATGATCCTGAATCCTTAAAAAAGGATTTAGGTGAAATAAATTATCGTAATGGTACATTAAAGTGGTCTGTTTTTCATTACATATATATATATATATATATATATATATATATATTCATACATACATACATACACACACACACACACACAAACATATATATATATATATATATATTATATATATATATATATATATATATATATATCCAATATTGCTACCACATCTGGTTTAGCATTTTCTTTATATGCAATATATATATATATATATATGTGTGTGTATACGGGGTGTAAGTGCAATATATATATATATATATATATATATATATATATATATATATATATATGTAATTATTTATTTAAAAATATGATTCCATCGCTACATAAGAGTTCTCATGTTTCAAAACAAGACCTGAAAACTTCAATATAATTATTTGAATTAAATTGAATTAAAGTAAGCTCTGTTCCATCTTCAAGCGAAATTTTTGAAATAACTAATTCTTGAAATTTACGCTTTTATATAAGCATATTCATTATTAAAATTAAAATTACTATGGTAACGGCTAGAGCAATTATTTTAAAAAAAGGGTTGTAAGGGTTAATAATTTGTATCAATATCTCAGTTACATTCAACAGATGTCAAGTCAGGGTAAGGTTGGGGTGTCTAAATTTAAAGTGGAAGATGACATCGTCTAGTCTGGTTAAGTGTCTATGGAGAATTATTTATTTTAGTATTTATTAACACTTTTTTCAAAAAAATAATTGCTTTAGGAGAGCAGTTTCATTTTGAAGGCTTGAAAATAGTGTGAATTAATTTGTTAATAATCTTGTATTCCATTGCCCTGACCAAACACTAACCAGAGTTTAAGAAGAAAAACACCAGACTTTTGACCAAATTGAAGGTGTTTTTTTTTTAGTGTGTGTTTTTTATTTTTTATATACTTATCTGATTTTGAGTCCGGTCAAAGGAAAAATTGACGAAAATTATATATTTTCAAATTATTTCCATTCTTTATTTTACAATAATGTTCACCTTTTACATGAACCAGGAGATACTTGATGTAGATGCTTACCGAGTAAGACTCATATATTTTGTGGATATTTGGGAATGAAAACGGTGACCCGTAAATATAAACAGGCTAGGATTGTAGTGATCGGAGAAGCAGCCTCTTGGTAGTTGATTCCAAAATGCAGCGCTTCGTGGGAAGAACTGACTTAAATCTCACAAATAGAATACAAAGAGAATGATGTTGGCTTGATACAATATGCGTGGCATGGCGGGTCCTAGTAACGTCAGTTGCGCTGGAAGCGCCAGTATGAATATTTCAGACTGTTTGGGTGTCAATCTGAGGACAGTGCAAAGGACTCGGAAAGAGTTGGATGAGTCTAATGGTGATTACGAAGTTACAGCAGCTCAGAAAAATCTCTCTGGTCATTCTGATAAGAAAAGAACTCACGAATTTGTTGGTGAGGGACTTAGACTCAACAGGTAAGTCTACATCAAGTGCCTTGAGGAAGTAGTGCTGCCCTGGGTCAAGAGGGTGGCTGCTGGAAAATCCTATGTCTGGCACCGTGACAATGCACCATTCCACGCAAGCAGGAGGACCCAGACTTAGCTGTCAGACAATTTCTGCGACGGCACCGTCCCTTACATCTGGCCACCTAACTCCCCAGACTGCAACCCCCTTGATTATTATATGTGGGGTGAAGTTGAGTGAGAGATCAACAAAACTTGTAACACCAAAGATGAACTGAAGATAAAACTTACGGCAGCATTCACCAACATAAACAAGGATACCGTCCATAAGAGTTGCAGGAGATTCCGAAGTTATCTGGAGGTCGTAGTTGAAGCTAATGGCGATTTTATTGAATAAATTTACTCTTTATTATTTCAAAATATTTTTGTGTAATTTTGGTAAATATAACTATTAAAATCAGATGCCATTGTTATTTTCATTTTTGTCTCTTTTAGATGACAATTTATCTATCGCACCCTATGCTTCTTTTCCCAGGGAATAACGATAGAACATCGAGAGACTTGTGACATTTTGTCTATGTGAAAGGTTTTGTAGGATGGAAAATAATCTGTCACCCGCAAGGACGCGGAAACGTTTTGGGATTCTATCAAGACTGGAAAAGGAAGACTGGGCAGTTCCAGTCTCTATATGGCAACAGTATTTAATTTTGAGTCTGATCTGGCTCTTGTAAAGGTATGGGATACCCAGAGGAGTCAGGTATTTACTGGAGCGGCCCCAGGAACTGACCATTTTTCCAGCATCTTTAACGATGAATTTTATGTAGCGAGTTTCATTTAATTTGTAAGAAAGATTTGGGACTGTTTGTCTTGTTCAGCTTATCATTATTTTGAATTTTTATTTAAAATAATCTTGTATTCAATTGGTTTGATTTTCACCATCCGATTATTTTTCAAGATAAAAAAAAATTAGTTGGTGATGAAGCGGTTCAGTTTTTTTCCTTTGGGTTTTATTTTGATAACAGATAATGAAAATTGTACTAAATTCAAATCTAATCATGTATACGCAGGGGGAATTGTTTGGTGTAGTTTGGATAAAGTATATTTGCGTTCAGATTTTAATCTTAGTAAACTCGGATATGCCATCGATATGAAGCAATTCCTTTAGATAAGACTTTTTAGACGAACACCAAGGAATGCTGTTTACCGATTTCATTCTTCAAGGAATTTCTGCATTATTCATCTTCCTTTTCAATACATTTATTAATATTAGCACATATACAACCTTACGCAAATTAATTGAAACAAAACGAATAAGTCCGTTATTATTTGCTTTTTTCGTATTTTTCCAATGATATATGACCCAGTGTACATGTTAGTACTTTTCATGTCCATTCCACAAATTCGTTCCTCGCAGATTGACCGCAGATTATCGATTGGGTTTAAATCAGGAGAGTTTCTGGGCTAGTCTATGGTATTCTAATTTGCTCACTAGTAAAGCTTTCACAGTGTGTTCGTGCAGCGTTACAATTTTCGTACGCTTCCTTGGAGTAATGTCCATCAGATAATCGCCGTAGGACAACTAATCGACAGTCGAGGCAATAGTGTCAGCGAGTGATGAAAATCTGATGTAATCACGCCTGGAGCAAAATTTTCAAGGTCAAACATATTTCACCATACATCCCGAAAATAGATTCATATTACTGCACACCATTGCAAATCTGAAGAAAAAATAGTAATCGATTACACCCTTTCACTTCAGTGAATGTAAAACTGAACGTGTGGTGTTTTTATTTATTTGCACAACGGTGTACATACTGTTAACTAATTAACTAAATGATTTACTCGAAACATATGAATGACTCTACTGTTACATCCCTCGGCTTAGCATCATTAATTTTTCCGGCTTGGAAAGGTTTTTTTTTAATCCTTTCATCACAAACAATACAATAAATCCACTAAGACGCAAGGCATTAAGGATTATTAAAGAATATGAAAAAAATTACAATTAAAGAGAGAGGATAATAAAAGAACAAGGATTAAGAAGACAGAAGATAGCGATTGACAATGCACTTACCCCACCCCCGGCGCCGATCTAGGAACTAAAGCCCCTAAGACGCAAAGGTGGTTACTGAGTGTTAGAGAATATAAGACAAACTACTATTAAAGAGAAAGAACAGTAAAGGAACAAGAATTAAGAAGGCAGGAGATAACGATTGACAATGCATTTAAATTTTTGAAAATCAAAGTTGACTGGAAAACAAGAAGCCGGAAGAGAATTCCATAAGCGAGAAGCGCGTTGGAAAAAAAACTGTTAGCATAGAACATAGAACTTAAGGTTACAGCTAGCCATTCAACAGTAAAATGATGAGACCTCTCCGCCAATCTAGTACTGCGCTTGAACTCATAAAATGTAACTAACAAACAGTTCGTTAAAGCCTAGATACTATAGCGGAAAGTAATATTTATTCTGTATTGTACAGAAATGTGGCACATGGCCAAAGTGGGGATTGGGGAAAAGACGGTCTTGTTCTGTCTTAACGATAACTTAGCTAGCCGCAAACACTGACCCAATCGTACAATTAATAATCCTTACACCAAAACAACACATTCATACGTACCTTTACTACATCGATCATAATATCTCATTGTCTCTATGAAAATACTAACTAGTCCCCATATTTACAATTCATTGTCTGGTGGGGGAATAAAACAACAATTCTATAAACTAGCCCCAATGAGTATTTACAATATGAATACAAAAACTATTTACAAGAAACTAAAGAAAATAATATATAATAAAACCCCGACAATCACTAAATGTGGCAGAAATATCAGTTCACTGGCCGAAAACAATGCGGGACTATAATAGTATAAAACATTCATTCATCCCTGGCGCTCACACAAACATGCACTCATTTAAACACGACAACAAATACGAAAAAACACTCACGCGAAACGAAAGGCGCCCCGCATCCACCAGCGAACTGACATCACTGACCACCTAACGAGGGAGGCTTATGGGGAGTTAAACATAACGAAAGATAGGGACAGAAATAAAAGGGGACCAATGTGCATATATACCCTAGCTTAGTTAACTGAAAAGAAAAAGAAACTGAAGCATAAAAAAAAAAAACGAACCTAAACTAGCCTAGTTTCGGGAGGGGTTGCACAAGTAGCAGAAAGTTCACCAGAACAATTACCATGAAGGTATTTATAGAAGAGGCATAGGGAAGCTACATTATGATGGTGTGAAAAATGACTGAAGCCGAGATGCCTTGTCAAGACCAATAACGTTGCAGATTCTTCATTGGATTTTATCAAGAATCTCTAAATATATAGCAGCAGCAGAAGACGAAATATGGCAGCTATAATGTAAGCAAAGAGCGAATGGTAGACATATAATTGTGTCAGATAGATTCTGACGAGAAAAAATATCTAGCAAGACATAGTGAAGTAAAATTCTTAGCTGCGGACTTAGCAATTAATTCAATCTACATTTTTCACTTCATGGCCGCTGAAAATGTTAGACGGAGAAGGGGACAACAGGCCACTCTCCTGGAGATTAGCATCAACCATGCTGATGAAATGTAAAAAGGTTTTTCGATATTTCCATTCAATTGGGATTTCCGTTTTCATTACCATTCTGCAGAACCAGAGAAATCGAAATATGAAAAAAAAAAAAAAAAATCAGTTGTCTTCATCGCTGCAAAAAACTAACAGTCTAAATATATTTCAGTTTGAATTTCTGCGATGAGAAATGATAAATATTACATTATTATTTACTTTATTTATTTTCAAACGATAGTCCTCATCTTTGTTGTTATTATTTTTGTTTATCTTTGTTTTGATAACAAAAAGTCGAGGACAATATCTCGAATATAAATAGTGTAAATAATAAAAATAAAATCAAAGAAAACCCAGAGATGTGGCACGAGATGTATTTTTAAAAATTCATTTATATAGAGCAGCAGCTGGTGCCACTAAAAGCCATTGTTTCAGAAGCGGCTTCTCTTTGAAAATAAGACTAAAGACAATTAATGATTATCATTTCGTCAGAGCTGCCTGACATCGAAGATTTCTACATGTATTTGCCTCTTTACAAAGAGTGAAAAACGGATCATGAAAATCCCAAATAAACAAACAGAAAAACAAAATTTTGACAAGAATACAATGTAGAATTCCTAAGATTATAGGAAAAAAGGCGGGAAATTCAGGAATAAATTTATTTAGTTACATTATTTACATTATTCGGACTTTTATCATCATCATCATCATCATCATATTATTTAAAACGTATCGGCCGTTCCTGAAGGGCGCATGGCTTAGTGGATAAAGATGTTGGCTATTGACTCGTCCCAAAGAGTTATGAGTTCAATACCACGCCACAGCAGTGTTGAAACAAAACTTGGAGAGTTGAGTCAAAGGAAAGTAACTGAGTTATCCGGAGTGGTCGGGCGGTTGTTCAGCATTCATTGCCATATCGTAGATTAGATATTACATAACAGTTCAGACATCTTTCCTTTGTTTCTAAAGACATTCTTCAGTAAAACCACATCTTTGTCTCTTCAGGTCACTTCTTAATCCGCCAGGAGATTGTCCAGCATTCATTGCCATATAAAAGATTAGATATTACATAAAAGTTCAGCCAACCTTCCTTTGTTTCTAAGGACATTCTTCAGTAGAACCACATCTTTGTCTCTTCTTCATCCGTCAGAAGACTGTCCAGCATTCATTGCCATATAAGAGATTAGATATTACATAACAGTTCAGACCTCTTTCTTTTTTTTCTAAGGACATTCGTCAGTAGAACCACATCTTTGTCTATGCATGTCTCTTCTTCATCCATCAAGAGAGTGTCCAGCATTCATTGCCATATAAGAGATTAGATATCGCATAACAGTTCATCCCTCTTTTCTTTGTTTCTAAGGACATTCTTCAGTAGAACCACATATTTCTCTCTTCATGTCTCATCTTCATCCGTCAGAAGATTGTCCAGCATTCATTGCCATATAAGAGATTAGATATTACTTAACAGTTTAGACATATTTCCTTTGTTTCTAAGGACATTCTTCAGTAGAACCACATATTTCTCTCTTCATGTCTCATCTTCATCCGTCAGAAGATTGTCCAGCATTCATTGCCATATAAGAGATTAGATATTACTTAACAGTTTAGACATATTTCCTTTGTTTCTAAGGACATTCTTCAGTAGAACCACATCTTTGTCTCTTCATGTCCCTTCGTCAACCATTAATAATATGCATCCAGCTTTAAAATTTACACAGGGAAAGGAAGTTGAATCATCTCTTCCTTTTTTTTGATGTACTGGTCAGCAGCTCTTCGTACCTCTGTTTACCATAAACCGACGTTTACTGGTTTGTATACTAGTTGGGATTCTTTTTGTCCCACGAAACATAAAATTAATTTAAGATCCTTAGCCATATGGCGTTTATGATCTGGTCTGAAATTAATTTGGATGATGAACTTAGGTTTATTAATACTACCCTCTGTAATAATTCCTATCTATTAGGCATTGTTCAAGCAATTATTAAGTATATCATTGCTAAATTCAATAAAGTTAAACCTGTTATAGTAAAAAGATGTCCAGTGTACCTAAGCCTTCCTTGGCTAGGTAATATGTCATAGGTTTGCTCAGCAGGTTTCTACCACAGTTCGACATTGTTACTTTGCCGCTAACACTCGTGTTGTTTTCTCTGCCAAGCCTGTTCTTCCGTCTCTGCGTAAGGATGTTCTCCCTCCACAACATACTAGTTCACTTATTTATTCCTTTAAATGTAGTTGTGGTTCACACTACATAGGGAGAACGACGCAAATGCTGGATGTTTGAATAAAGCAACACGTTCCAACGAAAATCCGAAACTTTAAATGCACTTTTTCAGTCATTTTGACTGATACATACGGGTCTTCCATCTCAGGACATCTAATAAATAGCCATAATTGTGCTGTCAGTTTTAATGTGAACTCATTTACCATCTTTAGCAGGCCCCATTCGAACTGCCACTTAAAATTGTTGGAGGCCATCTATATTCTATCGTTGAAGCCTTCTCTGTGTAAACAGAAGGACTTTATATTAGGCCTCCAACTAATTACCATCTAAATGTTTTTCTTTTTTTTTTCTTTCTCCAATACACTTTGTCCATTTTTTTAGTCTCAATTCAGTTTATTAACCTCGATTTAGCTCTGTTGGTCGAGGTTCGAATCCAGTCAGCTAGCCCGTTTTTCAGTTTTACTTTTTATTATCATCATGAGTGGTAATAATAAAATTAATTTTGTCTGTTTATGTCGGTCATGAAGTTTTGTACCACAAAACATATCTTCATATATATATATATATATATATATATAAATATTTCAAATCATTTCACCCTAGACAGGGAAAGAATGCCACTGATAGGCATGGGTTTATAGGGAGTGAAAGTGAGAGAAAAGACTTGGTATGGGGGGGGCGGGATTGAGGAAAGGATAAAAGGTGGAATTCATGAAGATAGAACATGGTAATTGATGTTGCATTTAAATTTTTGAAGATTGTATTTAACAGGGAAGCAAGTAAGCGAAAGGGAGTTCCACTGTGAGGAAGTGCAAGAAAAAGAAACTGTTGGAGTAGAAGTGGCAGTCATATTTAACTATTTCAACAGTAAAAAGATAGGACCTAGATGTCAATGCAGTAGCAGGCTTAAATTCAGTTGCCAAGAAAATATTTGTAGAAAGAGCAGGGCGAAACCACTTCGCATCTTTGAGAAATTTGCTGAGATCAAGACGCAGAGTCAGGATCGATTATATTGCAGATTTTTCTTTAGATTTTGTCACGAACCTCGAGATGAACAGCAGATGCACCAAAACAAATATGGCAGCTGTATTCTGTGCACGGGCGTATGGTAGATTTGCAAATATGCAAGGTGGACTCTGATGAGAAAAACCTTCTTGTACGACGCAATAAACCAAATTTCCTTGCAGTAGCTGCAGGTATTGATTCAAAATAGTTTTTCCACTTAAAATCAGTTGAAAACATCAGCCCAAGAAGGCGCACTGTATTGCTGTCTACATTTCTAGCGTCAGCGATTCTTATGAAAGACAGAAAATATTGTCTATGGTCGTTAAATGAAATCAGTTTTGTTTTAGAGGCATTAAAATTTACAAGCCATTTCCTGCCCCAGTTAACCACTGATTTCTTGACCTTCTCAAGAGCAGCAACCAGATTTACTTTATCAGCTCTGACGGATTTGCTATTGAGACAGGTGTAAGTGGTAGTGTCATCTACATAAATGCCTAGTTGGGAACAGGACGATTATTGAAGAAGATCAGAAACAGCATAGGAACAAGTCCAGATCTTCATGGGTAGGAACCACCATTCCATATACACAGGGTTTTAATCATCCCCCTCTTTTTTATTTCTTTTGTAAGGATGAAGTTCCACTGATACCAAAATGCTATTACTTTATACCAAAAAATTACATTGGCACCAAAGAACTATTACCTTGAACGCTTTGACTATTACTAAGATAATCACTTGAAGTCAACCGTTATCTATACTACATATCCTCATACTATACACCTCCTATTGTATTTGGGCAACACCTTTCCCGGTCATCCAAGACTTCAAACACCGCGGTTCGTTGCTGAAATGACCACTTCAATCTAGAGCTAAACATCCCACGTTGTGATTTAAGTTTGATCATAAGGCAGCCAAGATCGAATCGTCGCAGGTATCTTCCTGTTGGGCTGGTCCAAGCAGGGTGATGAGTTACAGGGGAAAAAATAACACTCGAATAAATTGAAGAAAGCTAAATACTGTTTTTATATTCAGTCCTCCGTACAATAATTGGTTTATATCAGAGTTAACATGCAATTATTGCGCGTCTAAATCGGAAGTAACATTATTTACACTATTTACATTGTTCGGACTGTCGTCCTCATCTTTGTTGCCATATTTATCACAACATTTTGGCCGTTGTACGCTCCGGCCTTCTTCAGGAATGTCGAACTGAACCCTTTATTTTGCTCAATGGGGTAGACAGTTCTAATACCTCGTGCCATGTCTAATGGATGTCAGTTATCAGTTATCCCTTTCCAATTTCTCCACAGCCTTATCTCACACTTATTCGGTCATCTCACTTGATCTAACTAACGCCTTTATCCACTGTGCCATGTGTCCTTAAAGACCAACCTCCTGAAGAGGGCCGGAGCATACAACGGCCGAAAACGTTGTGATAAATATGGCAACAAAGACGAGGACGATAGGACGAACAATGTAAATAGTGTTACATAATAGCTAATCTCAGAAATATAGACAGATAAAGATATTATTTTTGTTGACTTGGTAAACTTTGCTTTTCTGTTTTGGTGAATTTCTACACAAGGCTTATGTTGTGGGGTTCTCTCGGCAGGCCATCAGGTGAGGCGTATCACGAGCCGTGGCTGGGACGAGCTCTATACCGTTTCGTGTCTCGTTTATTATTTGCAACTCCTCTTGCCCATCCGTATTTAAAGACATTCGCCGAAACTGGTGAAGTAAGAGAATTCGATAATTCTGAGGAATTCCATTTTTCCATTCTCTCATATTATTACCTCTCATTAAATCTCCTCAGTGAGCGTGGGTAGATTATCCACCCACTCCTGGTGTTTCAACTCAGCTCTCGACTAGAGGAATTAACTCCAAATTTGTTGTTTACGAAAAATGAAATTTTCGCTTTACAGATTGCATTTGCAGCTGTGTGCCAATCAACATTGCTCCCTAAGTCTGGGTCACTTTTCCATTGTTCCAACTGCTTGACATACAATTCAGGTTGTTTATGTGTAAATTAAATCCTCAATTATTCACACGAGTCTTTGGTGTTAACTCTTCTCGTTTCAATGTATCTCAGTACATAACACTTAGTTATGTTTTAACAAAACTTTCTTCTGTTGTACCGCGACAAAGACAAATAGTACCACACTATTACGACAAACTCATAATGTACTCCTCTACATTGAGTGACTTTTGAGCCTTACATTAGTTGAACAATTCTACAAAAATAATGATCGTAACGTTTAACCAACCAGAATAATTCATAAGAGATATAAAAAATATTATTAAATAAGTTTGAAAATAAATATATAAAGAATTTATTAAAATCTATTTAACGTACACAACGAGATTGTCCCAGAAAGAGATAATCTTAAGAGACCCAGAAGACTTGCCAGCAACTTATTATCACAGGAGATAATCTTAAAATAAATATGATAAGCGTAAATATTGAAGGAAATCTTGGACTCAACTCAAGAAGATTGAACTATTAACCGTAAGAATATAGAATGCACGGTTTTCAACAACAAATACGGCCTAAGATGAGAACTTCTCCGTAGTGGGATTGTCAAAATCAAGAATGTACAGAAATATAATGATCACCAGAGCAACGCGTTTCTATCTGCCATCATTATGGCTGATGCTAACCTCCAGGAAAGTGACTCGTTGGACCTTCTCGAATTAACGTTCTCTGCCGACGTGAAATGGAAAGATTATATTAAATCATTTGCAATGTCTGCTGTTAGCAAAGTTGGATCACAGTATCGTGAGAGCCTATTTCTCTCTCCAAAATCTATCTTACATATTGATGAGTCAGCCACGCTTTGAATATTGCTGACACGTAAAGTCTCAGGCTCCTGTTATATATTTAGAGATCTTTGATGAGATAAAAAGAAGAATCTGCAATGTTATTGGAGCTGACATGTTATCTCGGCTTCAGTCCGTTCCCCAGGGTCGTAACTTTGCTTTCCCCCGTCTTTTCTATAAATAATTCATAGTAATTGTTCTGATGAACTTTCCCCTATGGTACATAGATTTTATAAATTTAAGCGCATTACTAGATTGGCGGCTAGGTCTCATCATTTTACACTTGAAATGGCTAGATGTCACTGTAAGTTCTATGCTAACAGTTTTTTTTTATGTCACTTGTGTTGTGACCAAGTAATTAGTTAAGGAATAACAGAATAAGAGGTTGCAGATAAATAGGGTTTTGAACAGTAAATACATCAGAAGTGTGTTACACGATTTGGGAGTGTGTCAGTTGACCAGCGTTCAGTCTATATCACTGTTAATATTTAACCCCTCCCCACGAAGGATGTATGTGGCACAAGGCCGAGTTTACCGTGGGTTCTCCGAGCCCGTAGGCTCGGCCAAAAATATACTCTTAGAACCCGCATAAACGAGTTAAGGGTCTGTCTACCTCCCCGGACGAAACTTTGCCCTTCGGCAAAGCCTCGTCCGGGTTCCTCTTTGCCGAGGCAGAGAGAGTTCAACAGATGAACAGTTTGGCACTGTTAATATTTAACAGCTCCCCATGCGGAATATATGTGTCACAAGGCCGTGTTTACCGTGGGTTCTCCGAGCCCGTAGGCTCGGCCAAAAATATTCCCTTTGAACCCGTTCAGGGTCTGTCTACGTCCCTGGACGAAACTTTGCTCTTCAGCAAAGCCTCGTCTGGGTTCCTCTCTGCCGAGGCAGAGAGTTCGACAGATAAACAGTTTGGCACTGTTCTACCGAGGCTTACTTTTCCTCCTAAATTTATAGTAAGTAGAAGAGTCCACAATAGCCTCATTAAAGGGAAGACACCACAGCAACTTGTCGCTTGTAGAACCTTGTTCCGGCGTTTTGCTTTGATCTTGAATTTAAATGCAATATCATTCATTAATTGCTGTCTTCTTAATTCTTGCTCTTTTATTGTTCACGTCGCTTTTTTATTATTCTTTCTCACTCAGTAACCCCTTGTGTTTTAGTTATCTTACTTCCTTGATTGTGGTTTAATTATTTAATATTATATGTCGTATAGTAACAGGTGGCAAAAATGTTCTCTAATAATAACATTAGCTGTTTCCTTATAACAAAACATTCGTTATTTATTGACGGAGCAGTTTGAAATTTATAAAATCTTTTTATTTAAAATAGGCTCCTCAAGTCCACAACTATCATCGCTCTTTTAAATGTTGATGGGAGTTTCCTTACAATCATTTTGTTTAACCTAGCGTGGAAAGTCAGTATTATGATTTTGTCTTTTAATTTCATCTGCTAGCATTTTTAGTATTTGTTGCCCTGGAAATTATTCAAATCAGGTATTTTTGTAAAGGTCTCCGTTTGTAATTTGGTAGCGCCAGATATAGAATCTGATAAAGAATCCTCGTCTTTCAAGTATCTCCATTTTTCTTTTTTACAATAATGTTCACCATGTACAATGCTCAAGGGCCACTAAAGGTAGAATATTAATGGTTAAATGGTAAGAGGCCCATTTTAGGAGGATATGTCGTGAAGCTAACGGTTAACCCATGAACATGTTAAGATTTTTGTAATCGGGGAAGCATCCTCTTGAGAGTCGGTTCCGCAAAGTAACGTTTCGAGGCGAGAAGTTGTTCGATTGGAACTTACATTAGATCAGTGGAATACGAAGGGAAGGAGGCTGGTTCGCTACGGTGGGTGTGGCAAGGTGTGTTGTAGCTGTGGTTTTTTAAGGAATGCATTAAATCATTGCAAAAGTCCGTACTCGATCAGAAAATCAAAAATAAAATTGTACATAGACCCTGCTATAGATATCTTAAAAAAGAATTGATAATAAGGGTTATTATAATAATTCTGCCTGCCTCACTTACGTAGCAAGATCGTTACGCCCTGACAATAAAAAATGAACAATTCCGTCTTGATCGAGTGCAAAAACAGAAAAAGACTTATCAGAGACGCTACCTGGTTTCAGTGAGAACAGGGGGAAGAGAGATAGGAGTGTTTAAACGAAATGGAAAAAATTGTCATTTTTTATTTTTTTTAAAAATCTGTACATTACCTACTTCTCAAAATAACGACCACTATTCATATTTTGATTGTTATTGCAGTATTTTGTTAAATTCTTCAAGTTTCGACATATAAAGATGCAATAGAAGAATTTCTACAGTTATTTTATTGACGTGGAACTTTTCATGGGCCAACTGCATCATTAAATTAAGATTCATTAGAATATTAAAATAGATAAACTATGCAATTTTCACGGGTTAAAACTAGTACACTATTAAAAATTGTTAGATAAATAGTTAATTATTATATAGCGCTCTGGGTAAGAAGTTAAACTACATCTGCGTCCTGGATAAGACGATAAACTATATCCAGCAGCAAGGCCTGTGATCAGGAGGTTTTGAGGAGCGTGGAACCATCACTTAATTGCTTGTGTTCCCAGGTCCACCCTGACCCGTGGTGGTAGCACCAGTTAGGGTCCCAGCTATGGGCAAATAGTTAACTATTACCAGCAATACTTTTTGAAAAAATTATTACCAGCAATACTATTTTGAAGAAAAATATTACCAGAAACAGAAATATTACAAAACATTTATTACAAAACAAAATATTAGTAATAAAAAATTTTGTCGGCCTGAAATAACCCATTGAGATTGATATGCCGTAAAACAAAATAAACCAAACCAATCTAAACCGAAGAATACGTATTCTGTTCATACGAATCAATCCTAAAAATGTTGTCGTCATTAAATAACCCATTGAGGTTGAAATGCCGTAAAACAAAATAAACCAAACCAATCTAAACCGAAGAATACATATTCTATTCATACGAATCTATCCTAAAAATGTTGTAGGCATTAAATAACCCATTGAGGTTGATATGCCGTAAAACAAAATAAACCAAACATATATAAACCAAAGAATACATATTCTATTCATACGAATCTATCCTAAAAATGTTGTCGGCATTAAATAACTCATTGAGGTTGATATGCCGTAAAACAAATTAAACCAAACCTATCTAAACCAAAGAATACATATTCTATTCATACGAATCTATCCTAAAAATGCTGTAGGCATTAAATAACCCATTGAGGTTGATATGCCGTAAAACAAAATAAACCAAACATATCTAAACCAAAGAATACATATTCTATTCATACGAATCTACCCTAAAAATGTTGTCTGCATTAAATAAGCCATTGAGGTTGATATGCCGTAAAACAAATTAAACCAAACCAAACTAGCTGAATTAATAGTTAATTTTTTTCAGAATTTCTTACAGGGTGTAAAATCTTTTTGTTATTCTCTATTTTCTGCCTCGTTTTGAAAAGCGTTTTGATTTTTAAAACAAACGGATTCCGTTTGTTTTCTTTTAGAAAAAGACTAGAAATTTTCTTTTAACAAATTATTTTTCTAAAAAGTCATTATTTAGTTCATCTACGACTGAATATATTTTCCAGGCTTGAGAAAAAAAATTTTAAGAGTGTAAATGATAGATCCGGAAGATAGATATATTTTTTTCTTTTTATTGATTTGAAAACAATTAGAAACGTTTTAAAATGCCTAAAGGTCATTATTTTACAAAAAACGAAATCTGCAATGTGAATTAAAAAATAACAAAAAAAAACGAAACAAAAACAAAAACAAAAAAAAAAACAAGCAAAACAAAGATCAACTCTAGGATAGACGTAACGATTCTGTATGCTAAAACGTAATGTGCTTCTAAAATTATTTTTCTATAATTTTTATTTCTATTCTTTTCCTTAAAGCTTCGCTGAGATCTGTTTCTTTCTACTTAATTTTCTTTTCTCACTAACTGAACCTCGTTTTATTCAATATTCTATTTTTTTTTTTACTCTTGTTAGAAAAAAATCAGATAAGTAACTGCAAGTGTTTCTTTTATTTCTCTGATGAATATACTTTTCTATTATTCCAGCGCCAATCTTAAGTAATAAGTTTAATTCATTCTTATATCTTTATAAAGCTTGTGCATTAAAAAGCATAGCTACTGATTAGCTGTAAAAAGAAAATCACTTACCTTCATGTGGCGTCAATAACGTTCTATAAGTGCAAATAACAACGATCGATCGCCTCGGATCAGTGAACTCATAATAGCATCTAACGTCCATGAATTCCCTTTACAGCCAGTCCTTGCTTAAATACCGGGTTTCGTTCCAACAACCTAGTCGCCATCAGAAGTTATATTGGACCTCTATTTTCTAAGGGATACTGCACATATAATATGTTTGTGACAATCTCATTCAGGTAAATTTAATGTTACGTTCGTAGCATTTGTAACACTGCTAATTTATTTATAAAAGTTTATAAAATGCAATAGGTTGCTAAACAGTAAACGCAATAAACAAATTCGATAGCCAGCTTTATATTATGTACGTGCCGTACGAGAAGTATTTTGTTATCTATTTTTCATTTTACACTGGAACCACGGTTCACGAATTTAAGTCGTTCCTAAAGGCTCTTCGTAACCCGAAATGTCCGTAAACCGAAACTATTTATGAATCAATGTAAAGAAAAAGAAGTCACAGTACAATAAAATTGGGGGGGGGGGAGCACGACACAACACACAAATGTATACAACACGGCGGTTGACTCAGAAATTTTTCCATTCGTGTTAACTCGGTTCGGCTGCAATGTGAATATTCCGGCAACGAAACCAAGGAGCCCGGGATAAAAAAAAAAAAAAAAAAAAAAAAAATCAACCGCATGGTTTGACTGCTGCAAACCGAATGATATTGACTGCCACTTTCGTCACTGAATGAAATGATGTCACGAAGGGGCCATCACGTGATCTACGGGTGACTTATCTCGACCAAAGAGAGATAATCGCCTTTTGCACCCCTACGGATTAATAATTTTTATTTTAATACCGACTGGTTGATAACCGAGGAATTTTCATCTCGAATTTTCTGTTCGTAAACCGATTTGTGCAACATGTGCGTCATTCGAGAAACGAGGTTCCTCTTTATTTTGATTTACCGAGAGGTAGCTATGGAAGAAAGGTTGATATATATATTATTCCCCAATTATGAGTATTATTATATCCATGATCTAATAACACCGTATTTCACGGAGAGAACGGAAAGGCTGAAAGAAAAATGAGTAACAAATATCCTTAGTTCGAAGAGAAAGTTTTATACCACTAAGTCATAGCAGAGAAAATATAACATATATCTACACTGCAGGCGAAGTGAAAGGAGAAAGAAAATTAAGGTCGTGCATATAATATGGAGATTTTTCAGTGTTTCTGGAGAAGCCATGTTTAAGACGCCAGATTCAAGCGAGCCGCTTTCACGTACTATGTCCCAAGCTAAGATATATTTCCAACGCCAAGTGATTCTGAACTGTACCAGGTTCTGAGGAGACTAGAAATTTTCTTTCAACAAATTATTTTTTAAAAAGTTATTATTTAGTTCATCTACGACTAAATACATTTTTCAGGGTTGAGAAAAAATTTTTAAGAGTGTAAAAGATAGATACGGAAGACAGATATTTTTTTTTCTTTTTATTGATTTGAATTATTTTTCAAAAAAACGAAATCTGCAATGTGAATATTCCGGTAACGAAACCAAGGAGCCCGGGCTAAAAAAAAAAAAAAATTAAAAAAAAAAATCAACCGCATGGTCTGACTGCTGCAAACCGAATGAAATTGACTGCCACTTTCGTCACTGAATGAAATGATGTCACGTGACCTACGGGTGACTTATCTCGACCAAAGAGAGATAATCGCCTTTTGCATCCCTACGGATTCATAATTTTTATTTTAATACCGACTGGTTGAATTTTTCTTTTATTCTATAGGATTTTACAGCTGCCTGTAATTCTCAAAATCGTTAAAATGTCGATAAGTGAGAAGTAACTGTATTAGGCTTTTCTTTAGATATGGACTGATCCTAATTTAGTTGGCATAAGGCCATACTTATGAGAGTAAAGGATAAAGATCGAGTACACTTCCACTTATCGGATAACACAGATGGACTAATAATGTTAAGACTGTCTTCTCGTCGGAGCATCTGATCACTGGGACCCCCAGTTAATACAGACTGGAAGGAGATAAAGGAATCCTATTTATTTAGCCAAAGAGCAATACAAAGACAGAAGTGCAAATATGTTTTATAGATTGTGGAAATCATTTGATAAAGTACGTTACTGAAAACCGCTGAAACTACTACGTAACCTTGATATATTTATCGTTTCACTGTTTTCATGGGAACTCTCCGCATACTGGCAGACGATGGCTCGCGTACCGACATCTGTACGCCAACCACACTTTGAGGAGCACTTATCTCAAGTAATATAAGGACCTGATTACGACTGACCACAGGAAAAAAAAAATCGAATCTAACACTTTTGATTCCTGCTGTCTCTGTTTCCGATTCAGTTAAAAAAGACACTATGATCACTTCTTTATACGAACATTGGTACGCCTACCACACTTTGAGGAGCTCTGGTCTCAAGTATTATAAGAACCTCATTACGACTGACCACAGGGGGAAAAAATAAAATCTAACCATTTTGATTCTGGTTCCGATTCAGTTAAAAAAGAGACTATGATCATTTCTTTATATGAAGCTTACACAATAACGCATGTTCACACGTATACATAAATCGTGTGAGCTGGTTACGTGATTAACTATAAAAGGAATTTGCCTTATTCGCATTTCACCGATAGAACTGCAATGTGAGAAATGTTCGTCATCTGCATTTAACGATTTGACACTCTTTTCAGTCAGTGAAACTAATTTCGACATCTCATTTCAGTGTGTGTATATATATATATATATATATATATATATATATATATATATATATATATATATATATATATATATAAATTTCTCAGTGACATTATACAATTTACTTACCACTGATCGATATCTGCGTAAGAGTTTAGTGCTTGAAGTTGTACAAATCTCAAGAACTGTGGACTCTCGACTAAGACATAAGATAGCATCTGTTTTATTACTTTTTTTGTCCATTTTTTCTTTTCCTCTTCCCCTCTCTCGCTCAACATTTATCTCTCTCTCTCTCTCTCTGTTTCTTTCTTTCTTTCTTTCTCTTCAAAGTTGGTCAAATTATCGGAAATTACGAATCAAGAAATGTCCTCCAGCCGATAGGAGTCGCAAAGATGAGATGAACTGACTCAATTAATAAGAAGACATTTTCTTGATGTTGAACACGAATTGATTAGAGTGTCGGTGTGTGGGTGGTGAGTTGCCGACAGGTGTGTAAATTTACTGCTGCTTTTTTTGCGTTTTTTTAATCATTCTGTTTATCTATCTATTCATCTGTGTCACAAGAAACCCGTCTGAAGCATACGGCTTTCAAAATATCTTCACTTATGTCTGCAAGTTCATGTCTATCTATATGTACATCCAGTCACTGATGGAGGAGACGACATCTTAATTCAGTATGGATTCATGACTGTGTTTTTACGTAAATTATAACCTCCGGTCCTTGCATGTTTGGACAACTGTACGGTGTCCTACTCGCTTATCTATAGGTATATATCGGAAAATCATATATAAATTTTGATATATCAAGAACTAGTTTAGGAAAATTTATGACAAAGAATAACGTCAAAAAATTTAAATAAAAGATTCTATGAACACAAAAGAGGTCTTTAACAAAACAACACACTAGTTTCTCCTGGGTATGACGATAAACTACACCCGGCAGCAAGGCCTCTAATCGGGAGGTGTTGATGAACGTGAACGACCACTTAATTTCTGTTGTTCCAAGCTCCACCTTGACCCGGGTTGGTAGCACCTGTTAGATTCCCAGCTAGTTAAGCCCCAAAACTGGGGTCATGACGTTATGAAAGTATAAAAATGGATTTTAATAAAGAAATGAGGAAATACATTTTTATATAAAAATAAAATAAATAAATAAAAATACTACCAGCAATACATTTGAACTGCGACAAAAACCATCTTTACAAAAATACGTCAACGAAATCTGATCTCGTACAAATTAATTTCTTACAAAGAATATATCTTCTCTTTATACGAACCTATCCTAAAAATCCGTTCGGCATTAAATAACTGATTGAGTTTGATACGCCGTAAAACAAAATAAACCAAACCAAACTATGCATTAGTTGCTCACAGTAATGAGTCTGGTCAAAGCTTT
Source organism: Acanthosepion lycidas (assembly GCA_963932145.1). Classification (NCBI taxonomy): domain Eukaryota; kingdom Metazoa; phylum Mollusca; class Cephalopoda; order Sepiida; family Sepiidae; genus Acanthosepion; species Acanthosepion lycidas. The sequence goes on along the minus strand of OZ010589.1, from coordinate 10,061,721 downwards.
GATTTAAAGACGCATATTTATGTTGGTCAGGCAAAAATGTATAGAAAGTGCTTTAATTACTAGATCATCCAGAGTAAATTTATGTCCAGGTTCTTACAACGTTTACACTTTCTCGGCAGATCTTCTGTTATCATAACGTGGAACAATAACAAAAGTGATGGAAACATGAACAAACAGAAAAAAAAAAAAATAGATGAAAGCGGCCAGATAGTATGGCCAAACCGCATTTTTAAATAAAATACTTGTATTATCAATTATTAGGTTGGTGCAAAAATAATGACGTAACGATGTCGTTTTTTGACGTTAAAAAATACGTCAAAAAACGACATTATTACGTCATTATTTTTGCACCAGCCTAATAATATTTCTGTAAAACGTGACTGTGAACAGAAAAGTGCTTTTAATGTGCAATAAAACTTGTATCCGACATGTGCCTATAAAAGCAATGTCTTGCGATGCTCAAATTGTAAAAAAAGAACCTTAAGAATTACGTAAATTGAGTAATCGAGCTACAGACCAGGCTCGACATTGCTTAACTTCTCTGATATTTCAAACAGAGATTATTTATCTTATATTAAGTGCCATGTCAAGTAGACTACCAAAATGATGGGATATTCAGCTTTATTCTGATTTTCTTAATGTAGGTCTTGATAAATTCTTTGGTATAGACTATACAACACTCCAATGACCTGGGAGACTGTTAGTAAAAAATGTCTATTCCTTTTCTTACGAGGCCCGGTGCTCCGATTACTATTGGTACATCTCAGTCTTCATTCCGCACATCCTATTAATCTCAATCTCCAGGTCATTGTATTTGGACAATTTCTCTATAATTTTCATGGAGGTGTTTCTCTCTCAGATGCTACAGCTATTACTACTAATAAACTATTATTATTATTATTATTATTATTATTATTATTATTATTATTATTATTATTATCTTTTTTCGCAACCTTTTTCGATTTCAACCGGAAATGATACATTATGGGTGTTTTTCATCTATTCCAAAAGATATCTTTTGCAAAATATTTTCAGTGTTAAGCAAGGAAGTCTTCTGAAGCGATATGAAATTAGACTTCATTCTGATTTTCTCAATGGCTTGAATTTCGGTGGTATAGACCCCAACACACCAGTTATAATTAAAACAATTCTTCTTCTTCTTCTTCTTCTTCTTCTTCTTCTTCTTCTTCTTATTATTATTATTGTTATTATTATTAATATTATTGGTGGTGGCTTTAGCTGGCGTATCTTTCTACAATCAACAGACCTCCGTCTAAATGATTACAATCTAGACAATTTTTGTTCGAGCTTTTGAAGAATTCCTGCCATGACGATTGTCGAATGGTGACAAGGCTAACGGCAATGATTCGGATTGGTATTTACGATGAAATCATTGTCTTTATTTGTACATTATGAAAGTCAATACGGGCCCACGCTTTGTTTCTTTCTATCGTTGTCGCTGGATGCAATAACAAAATTACAAGAATATATATGTGCGTATATATATACATAATATATATATATATATATATATATATATATATATATATATATATATATATATATATATATATATATATATATATATATATGGGGTGTTAGTGCGTCTGGGTTGGTATATTAATATTAATAATACAATTTCTAAAATATGAAAGGACGCTTAAGGTGACAATCTATTTATATTTCTACCATCCTCTGCATATATGTATATCTGTGAAGGTGTCTGTCTGGAGTTATATTAATTAGACAGCGTCTATATAAAAAATAACACTGAAGGTGACAACCTCTTTCCCAGCACACGCACACACAGACACACACAGACACACACACACACACACACACACACACATATATATATATATATATATATACAGAGAGAGAGAGAGAGATAAATTGTATGCGTTACCCTGGTTAATGATCGCAGGTTAAAATGAACGATTTTCTTATTTAACGTTTCCTAGTTTTGAGAAAAATTTTATATATATATATATATATATATATATATATATATATATATATATATATATATATAAAGAGAGATAGAGAGAGAAAGTTTCAAATTAAAAACATTTTGTTATAAATAAATTAAAATTACTGTTTTACATATATATATATATATATATATATATATATATATATATATGTTAAAAAGACGAGGGAAACCGCAAACGTTTTTAGTTGTAATCTTTTCAAAAATATTATGCTTTATTTTCCATTATTTTGCTACACGGGTTTCTGGTCCGTCATCAGGCAAAGGGTGGAGATTTTCACATATTATTAAAAATAATTATTTTTTTACCGTTATGTTTTTTGATGTTAAATATTTCGATATGAGACATTCTCCTTTTTTGTGTTAGTAATTCGAATATCTTTCTTGAACTGGCAGTGATGAGTTCTGCGTGAAGGGTTATAAAACAATTAAGCGAATTTTGGAGTAACTTTTAAAGTTTGAATTATGATTTTAGCTGTGTCTTTAAAACCCAGTAATTTTAAAAGTTACTCCAAAATTTGCTTGAGGATGCAATGGAACTAATGTCTTTAATTTAATTACAAAATTAAATTCGTAGCTTTTAGCTTCCATTTTTGAAACATGGTTAGAACTGTGTAGCGAAAAAAAATCATATTTTAAATAAATCAATTTATAATATATATATATATATATATATATATATATATATATATATATATATATATGTGTGTGTGTGTGTGTGTATAGGTATGCTTGGTTAGATAATTTAGACGTATTATGTCTGTTTATTTTAGTTTTTAATTCTTTCCAGTCCACAAATTTAATTGATTAAGAAAAAATCCAAAATTTTCTTTCAAATAATTTTTATTTTCCCAAGTAGTTTCAACCTCATCTGAGACCATCTTCAGGGCTTGCATATCTGTTTATATGTTATGCGTTAACATCGTAAATTCAAAATATTTTTCTTTATCTCTATGCAATACAGATAACTCTTGTGATTTTTTAAAAAAGATATTTCATTAATTTTTTGAAAGGATTTTTCAATTTTTATTGTTTTAATTTAGTATTTTTATATAGCACATTCGTGCTACAGACGTTCAAACATTTTGTTGTTATACTCGGAGTCGACTTCAATTATTTCTGACCGAAATTGATAGAGAACTGGTGTATTTTAGACTAATATCTCTCGAAACTATGAATGTCGACATAAATGTTCCTTTAAATGGTCTGAGACTGAACTACAAGTTTTCAAGTGAAACGTAAGTCTTCTAATTATCGTCTCATACGTATTGGTATTTTTTATCAGAGATAAAATCTCTCAAAGGACATTTAGATTGATATACTTGTTGGGCTTTTGTAAGACGCTTGTTGACAGAGAAGAGTTATTATGGCTAGTTGTATTAGGTTGGTGCAAAAATAATGTCGTTTTCTCACATAAGTTACTATGCGAGAAAACGACATTATTTTTGCACCAAACTAATATTAAAGCTAACGCAGTACCATTTGTTACATGAGGTAATTTTGGATTTCTTTGTTATGTGATATTAATGCCCTGTTATAATAAATACATTGAGCTCTTTTTCTGGATCAGTTTTAATATGTAATATTATTAGGATCCACTTGGATTATGTACCAACGGATTTATTACCTGCACTATATAAACACGCACACACACATACATCCATACACACACATCCATACACACACACACACACACACACACACACACACATATATATATATATATATATATATATATATATATATATATATATATATTTAACTTATGAAGAACTTGGTAATCCGTTTGGGTAGTCCCACAGAGGATGAAATCCTGAGAGCTCAATGTAAATCCAGAGCTAATAATTTAAAGAAAAACAAACAACTTAAAGGTTCCATTACAATAATTTATTTTACCAGAACCCTTTTAAGAGACGCTGGATCATCAGATAAGACTTCCAAAAATTAAATGAAAGAGGAAATGAAAATTCACACTTTTGACGGGTAGTATCAAATTTATGTAATTTAACAGAGAGGGTTGCGAGGAGTGGTGTGAGAGACATGGTTGAGTTTAGAGAGGGTTTATTTTAATATTTCTTTCAATCATACTTAGTATTGGGGGAGGAGAAGGGACCAGACCTTGACCTATTTAAACGGTTAACTTAACGGAAGTGATAAATTGAATGGGAGGGGAGAAGAGAGAAAAGAAAAAGAAAAAAGAAAGAAGGGGGAAGTAAAGAGACAGAAGCTGTAATTAGGTTTTAGGTAGGAAGAAGGGTGTGGTATATTTTTAGCAATTTATGTAAAAAAATAGATTATATATATATATATATATATATATATATATATATATATATATCGCAACTTTTCTTTAAAACATGTAGTTGAATCTTCCGGGGAAGAAATAGAGTAATTTGGGTATAATTCACTATATATATATATATATATATATATATATATATATATATATATAGAGAGAGAGAGAGAGAGAGAGAGAGATTGATAGATAGATTAACATATAGAGATTTATATATAGATTTATATATATATATATATATATATAGATTGATAGATTTATATATATATATATATATATATATATATATATATATATATATATTTATTTATTTTACATTCAACATCATCACTTGGGGCTGTTGAAACAAAATGGCTATTTTTGTAGTGATTTTATAACATATTTATGTTATAAACTTTTTTTAAATAAATAATTATATCTGTTCTACTTTGTATTGAGCACTCTTTTAAGAATAATAATTGTTGGTTATTGGAATTCATTGCGTATACACCAATCATATACTTGGATATATATATATATATATATATATATATATATATATATATATATATATATATATATATATATATTGGACTGACAAATCCGAGAACGAAGTTCAAATTTCGGTCGTGTCCGTTCCATTAACTTAAGCGCAGATACACTTGGCAACGATATAAATCTATGTCCCACCCACACCTATGGGTTAAAAAGCAAGGATTTTCTCTGGAAAAATCCTTATTTCTACAATTTCAAACTATGTCACGGTGTTAATTCACTTATATCGGTTGATATACCGTAAAAATACAAATCTATCAATATCATTTTCTTTCTTTCTATGTCACTGTCTTTATTTTTGAGTTCTTTATTCATTCATTTTACTTTTTCTTTTCTTCTTTGTTGTTGTTGTCTTTTTTCTTTCTTTCTTTCTTTCTTTTTCCTTTATTTTCGTTCGTATTGTTCTTCACAATGTCACCTTTCTTTCTTTTTTCCGATGTTTTCTTATGTATTTATTTATTTATTCTACCATAAACACATTTCTAAAAACTTATCCAATATTTCTTCACATGTTCGTATTTGTTTATTATTTTCTCTTTTTTTTACCGCGTAAAACTTTCAGGCGGACATCGAGCATTATCCCCCTCCTCCTCCCCACTTCTGATTTGATTCTTGCCGCCGACCCGCCATCTGTTCGTTCATGACTCTTTTTTCGTCTCTTTGTTGCTTTTTTGCTTTCTTTTTCCATTCCTTTCTTTCTTTCTTTCTTTCTTTCTTTCTTTCTTTCTTTCCAAGTATTTCTTCCCTTCTTGTTTTCTATCACATTTCCGACCTTTTCTGTTTCTCTTTCTTTCTTTCTTTCTTTCTTTCTTTCTTTCTTTCTTTCTTTCTTTCTTTCTTTCCAAGTATTTCTTCCCTTCTTGCTTTCTATCACATTTCCGACCTTTTCTGTTTCTCTTTCTTTCTTTCTTTCTTTCTTTCTTTCTTTCCAAGTATTTCTTCCCTTCTCGCTTTCTATCACATTTCCGACCTTTTCTGTTTCTCTTTCTTTCTTTCTTTCTTTCTTTCTTTCTTTCTTTCTTTCTTTCCAAGTATTTCTTCCCTTCTTGCTTTCTATCACATTTCCGACCTTTTCTGTTTCTCTTTCTTTCTTTCTTTCTTTCTTTCTTTCTTTCTTTCTTTCTTTCTTTCCAAGTATTTCTTCCCTTCTCGCTTTCTATCACATTTCCGACCTTTTCTGTTTCTCTTTCTTTCTTTCTTTCTTTCTTTCTTTCTTTCTTTCTTTCTTTCTTTCTTTCTTTCCAAGTATTTCTTCCCTTCTTGCTTTCTATCACATTTCCGACCTTTTCTGTTTCTCTTTCTTTCTTTCTTTCTTTCTTTCTTTCTTTCTTTCTTTCTTTCTTTCTTTCCAAGTATTTCTTCCCTTCTTGCTTTCTATCACATTTCCGACCTTTTCTGTTTCTCTTTCTTTCTTTCTTTCTTTCTTTCTTTCTTTCTTTCTTTCCAAGTATTTCTTCCCTTCTTGCTTTCTATCACATTTCCGACCTTTTCTGTTTCTCTTTCTTTCTTTCTTTCTTTCTTTCTTTCTTTCTTTCTTTCCAAGTATTTCTTCACTTCTTGTTTTCTATCACATTTCCGACCTTTTCTGTTTCTCTTTCTTTGCGAACATCAGCAATATTATTGATCCTGACCTGGCATCTCGGCTCTTTCCCACTACCTTATTGTAGCTTTCCTATGCCTTTTCTGTAAATAGTTTCTTGGTAACTTTTCGGATGAAACCTTTACTATAGCACTAGGACTAGATATTACTAGATTGGCGGTAAGCTCTAACCGGTACAGTTGAATTGGCGAGATGTAACCGCAAGTTCTATACTAACAGCTTCTTTTCTATCACTTCTTGCTGTCTTAAGGGTCCCCCTCCTATTGCTCCTTAATAATGTTTCTGTTTTCGAATTATTTACAACACCAAATAAGCCTTTGTGTCTTAGTGGCTTTGCTGCCTTGCTTGGGGTGAATTGGTGGTGGCCAGCAAAAGAGACTCTTCAAGGTATTGCCTATATAGTGGAAACTTCAAAATGAAACAGTTGTAAAAAATAACTAATTTTGTTGTACAATCATAGATGCCATGGCATTTATATTTTTGAAGATCGATTTTGGCTGGAAAGATTTGAACCGGAAGAGAGTTCTACTTCTCATTTCTTGTTCTTTTATTGGTTCTCTCCTTAATAGTAGTTTTCTCATATTCTCTATCACGCAGAAACCACTTGCGTCTTAGTGACTTTATTGCCTTGCTTGGGGTGAAATGACTAAAAGAAAATGTATTGTTAATCCCTATAAGCCCATTATTCTCGCTCCTAAATAATGTTTCTTATTCTTTCGCTTTCAGTAACCCATTTTGTCTTAGTGGCTTTACTGATTTGCATGCCGTGATATAATTTTAAAAAATCTTATTTAGCCGTTAAGGGCTAACATATAAAAGAAAACACAACCACAGTTTGGAATGCTCTTTTTCTGGTTGATTAGTTTAGAGTTTGTGAATCTACTTATACGAAACCGTCCTGGGTAAGATGATAAACTACGTCCAGCAGCAGGGCATCTGATCAGGAGGTTTTGAGGAGCGTGGAACCACCTCTTAATTGGTGGTGTTCCCAGGTCTACCCTAATCTGGAGTGGTAGCACCTGTTAGGGTCCCGACTATGGGCAAATAGTTAACCACGAAACTGGGGAAAAAGCACTATGAAAGTGGAAAAAGTAGGTTTTAATACCAGAAATACTTTTTTAAAATTTATTACCAGCAAGAAATTATTGAAGAAAAAAACTATTTTGAAAAAAAATATTACCTGCAATACATTTTTGTAATTTTTTTTTTTTTTATCAGCAGAACTTTTTTTAAGGAAAATATTATCAGAAATAGATTTTTGACAAAACAAAATATTACCAGCAAAAATAAATAAATAAATAAAAATAAAATGGCGGTATTAAATAACAAAACAAAACAAACCAAACCAAACCAAACTTATACGAAAGTTAGTAGAATTGAAAAAGAAAAAATGCAGAAGTTCCAAAGCACTATCAAAATGCTATATTATTATTTTTTCCAATATATCTTTATCTTAATTTCTCTTGTTTCTTATCTCAGATGGTTATTATTTATATTGCTTAAAAATCGACCATAGAATAGCGAAATCAGAGTTACAAAAAATGTTTTCAAGAAATACTCGTAAAAATTTATAATCATTGAAAAAATTAAAAAAAAAACATTGCAAATTTTATATAATATTTATGCGATATTAATGCATGTTAAAAAAGTGTCGAGTCGGTCGTTTATAGACAAAACAATACAATATTTAGATGTGAGTAACGGTAGCGGATGATCCCCGTAGCCTAATAATAGAGGCAGCTATCACATTAACAGATGTCATAAATGATAAACAAAAACGGGTTTCGCCTGAACTTTATTCTGATTTTTCGATCCATATTTTAAGCTAAACAGCGTAGAATTACAATGTGAAAATTGCGATAAAAAGCAGTTGAAAATAAATGAAAAAAAACATATAAAATGAGAAAAATAATAAAAGCTGACAATGTTTCATCTAAGGAATTAAAAATGAAATGGTATTAATACAGACGACATTTGTATGTAAATAAAGTTGATGAGGTATATTGTGGACAGCTTCAGCCACAAGTCTCTGTAGTCTTATCAGTAAAGCAGCTGTCACATTGACTGGATTCATGATGTTAAAAGATGTAAATTTTATAACAAACACTATTACAGCAGTTTCAACGTCTTTCGTAACATTCTCTATTTTCATCTAATACTGTGACGATTTTTTTTATCAGGACCACTTTAATATAGAAAAGATTACGTTATATTTACAAAGTTACACCTGACAGAAACTGATTCTTGATTTAAATGACAATATGTTGATGCTACTAGTTTAAAAGCCTTCCTATCGGGCGGCATTTAAGCTAGCTACTGCGCATGTCCCTTGGCCGGACCTTCATCACAATAGTTAAGGAAGAGTAGATGCGATAGGCATCAATAAACGACAGAAGAACTTAAAAATAATCGCTGCCTTTAAGTGTTGCATTAATATTTAAGCTTACCTCTTAAAGGTTTAACGATGATTCTTCTGACGCCACTTAATTTAAATATTAGGTTGGTGCAAAAATGATGAAGTTTTTGACATATCTTTTAACGTCAAAAACCTAATGCAATTTGATGTACGGAGGTCTTTACTTTCCGTACAAACAATTATTTTTTATTTCATGGGTGACTTTCGCTGGATTTCGCAATTAATTTTGATTATTCCCAAATGTATTCTCAAGTTATAAAAATTGTTATCGTACAAAAAAATTCGTCGCAAAAAATCACGTACAAAAATCACGTACAGAAATCACGTACAAAAATCACGTATATATATATATATAAGCTAGTATATATATATATATATATATATATATATATATATATATATATATATATATATGTCTGTGTGCTTAAGCTAATATATATATAAGCTAATATAAGCTAGTATATATATATATATAAGCTAGTATATATATTAGGTTGGTGCAAAAATACTGTCGTTTTCACACATATCTTACTATGTGAGAAAACGACATTATTTTTGCACCAAACGAATATATATATATATATATATATATATATATATATATATATAAGCTAGTATATATATATAAGCTAGTATATATATATATATATATATATATATATATATATATATATATATATATATATATATTTATAGTTCCCGCAGAGGTCTCTTAACTGGACCTTCGTCACAATAGTTTGGGGTGAGTAGATGCGATAGGCAACAATAAACTACGGTAGAACTCGAAATTAAACGCTGCATTCAAGTATTTAAGCTTACCTCTTAAAAATTTAACGATGATTCTTCTGCCGCCACTTAATTTAAAGACAATTTGATGTACGTAGGTCCATACTTTCCGTACAAACAATTTTTTTTTTTCATGGGTGACTTTCGCTGGATTTTGCAATTAATTTTTATTATTCCTAAATTTATTTCCAAATTATAAAAACTGTTATCGGACAAAACAATCGTCGAAAAAAATGGAAGTAATGAAAACTTTGGAATCAAAGATTTCAGGGTTGAGGGTCCCGATCCAGCCTGGAATGTTTTAATTTGCCCACGGAGTTGGCAGGATTCCTTAATGGTATATGTTGGGCTACGGCCTCTAGAAGTTGAAAAAGCGTGACACAATGACGCACAGACATTCGAATTTATTATATAGATGAAGGCTAACATCATATTCTGGATGCTGGAAATATATACGAAACAGGAAAAAAGTAAGTCAATTCTTTCTTACATAGTGTTATAATTAATGCCATCTCACCTAAAATGTTCGAATAACCTCGTAAATTAAATTATTTAATCATGTTCAATCTAAATAAAAGCATAATCTATTCAAATGATAATTTTAACAATATAAAATCTCACGTTACATATTTATCAGTCACGCAGCCTGATCTCCTCTATTTATAATTTATTATATTTCATCGCGGTAAGAAGCGTCAATCATTTCTTTCTTTTTATGTGCCATCTTCTTTCAGGACGTAGGCAATATTGGCTCTCCACCTCCCTCTATCCCTTGCAGCTCTCAGCAAGCTCCTTCCCTCTGCTTCCTCTCCCAGACCACGTTCTGTCATCCACGTGTTCAAGCTCGTCAGATATGTCACGCGCTGCTTCCCCTTGCCTCTCTTTCCGTTTATTTGACCCGTGAGTATCAGATTCTCCGGGCCCTCATTAAGTGTCCCAGAAACTTCAGCTGCCTCTGTCTGGTGTTAAGTATAAGCCTTCTCCTTGTTTGCATCCTCTGTAAGATCTCATCGTTGCTCACACGCTTGGTCCATGATATCCTTAACATCCTTCTGTAGAACCACATCTCTGTTGCCTAGATTCTCTTCTTCATCTTTGAGGAAATTGTCCAATATTCGCTGCCGTAAGGAAGAACAGATGTCACTTAATAGCTCAGTATTCTTTTCTTTGTGACCAAAGAAATCCTGCTACCTCGCAATATTTTGATCAGCTTTTGGAATGAGCCCTTGACCAATACTTCTACAGATCTCAGTGTCGCACTTTCCGTCTTCTGTCAATCGGAGTGTCAGAATAGGAATACAATTCTTTTTTAATTTCTTTGGTTATGGTTTAAGTTAATGTTTTAAAAATACAGAAATCTTCCTTACACGCGGCAAATGTGTTGGTTGTATCGACAGTTTTATTGTTTCACTTTACGAGAAATAAATTTTGCATGACCCCAAGTGCGTATCAAGTTTAGTAACGATAGTATAATATTGTGTGAGAGAAAGAGAACAGAGTAAGTGAAAATTACGAATTAAAAGAAATCTGAAAAAATAAGAATAAACCCAAGATTTTGAAAATATATTGTTTCTGAAATATGATATATTTGCTTGCATCAGTTGACAATCACAAGTTTTTTGTTGTTATTTTTTTAAGCATTCCACCCCAAGCAAGGCAGGAAGCCACTAGGACGCAAATGTTTTCAGAATAGGAGCGAGAACAAAGCGGGGTGATAGAGGGAAGGATGAAGAGACGGTTAGGAGATAGGTCAGGGCATCTGGAGATGTCGATTGACATTACATTTGAATAGTTGGAGATTATAGCTATCAGAGAAACAGGAAAAAGGGAGGGAGTTCCAGAGGCAAGAAGTGAGAGACATGAAGCTATTGGAGTAGAAGAGACGGCTACATTTAATAGTTTCGACAGTGAAAGGGTGAGCGCGAAATGCCTGCCTAGTTGAACGCTTAAATTCATGAAGTCTGGGAACCAGTGAAAGCAGCTCACCGGAGCAGATGCCGTGAAGATATTTGTAAAAAAAAAAAAAAAAAAAAAAAAAAGACAGAGGGAGGCAACGGCACGTATGTGAGAGAGCAGCTGAAGACGAGATGCCAGATCAAGGCCAATTACATTGCATATCCGTCTTTGGATTTTATCAAGAATTTAGAGACAAATAGAAGGTGCTCCAGACCATATATGACAGCAATACTCCATGCAAGGGCGAATGGTTGATTTATAGATTTGTAGGATCGACTCCGGTGAGAAAAAATTCCTGGCGTGGTACAGAGAGCCAACTTTCCTTGCGGTGGACGAAGCTATTGGCTATGTATTTGTTTCATGTCAGGTCAGCGGACAATGTGAGACCGAGAAGTCGCAAAGAGGTGCTCTCGTGGGGTTGAGCATCAGACATTCTAATGGGGGGGCGGGCAGGGATGGTTCTCTCTGGTGAGTCCGCAAAAAAGATGACGGATATAGCGATGCTTTATTATCCGTCCGTGTATTAACGAATCAGCATTTAGCGACGAGGCAAGATTACATGTCAAAAAAAAGGATATTCTACTTCTAAAGATCTTCAGTTCGAATTCCCTCCTCGTAATATATGGGTTTTCATCTGCTAGAATGGCAGAATTCTTTTCCCCCACTTCACCCCCTCTGTCGTTGACAAGTTGTTGGCAAAACTTCCCAACTGGAAACAATAAAAGCAGCCTATACAGACTACATGCGTTTTGCTGTTTAATATTACATTTTCTTCTGACTAAATATATTACTGATTTTAATTACATTAAAAGACAAAGATAGTGCGACTTCTGTGCATTGGCCGGAAGACAGCTGTGAAGACTAGCGTAACAATACAATCGATACAGTCCATTACGATATCACCCCACTGCAAGGCAATAAGGCCATTAAAACACAAGGGGTTACTACGTGTAAAATAATTAGGGACAGAAGCATTAATAATGAGCGGGAAGAGGAAAGAGTAGCCAGGAGGGTAGTAGACAGGGTTTGACGTTGCATATATATTATTGCTGATTAAAGCTGGATGGAAAGCATCGAGTCGGGAAGGAGTTCCACATGCAGGAAGTGCGAAAAAAGAAACTGTTAGTATAGAATTTACGGCTACATTTAACCAGTTCAAATGTAAGTTGATGAGATCTCGACACAAGTCTACTGCTGCTTTTAAATTCATACAGTCTAGGTACAATAGCGAAGAGCCAGTTAACGTGAAAGAATTTATATAAAAAAAAAGGTAGAGAGTGGCAACCTTACAGCGGCGGAAAAATGTCTGGAGCTGAGCCGCCAGATAAGGACTACTAATATTGCTGATTCTTCTTTGGATTTTATCAGGGTGCTCAAAAGAAGTTGCGGAGAGCCATGATCGCCCACGGAATATAAAATATTAGGATTTTAGAATATGTTTTTCGCTTTCTCTTTCACTACTATTGATTCTAAATGTTGTTTCCTTCACATTTGATGAGCATTTTATTTGTTCCCCACGCCTCTTTTTTGACGTAAAGATGAAAACTGACCAATCACAAAAGAGATAAGGTTTTTCTTTCTGCTGTAGGTGAATTTTCCGCGGGAGGAGGTGAGGATGTCAAAATAATTTGACGTCCATTGAAGCAATGAACAATTAAGCTATATCTGTTGAAAGGAGAATGGCTTTCAAACTAGTGGGAAACAAAAGGGAATAACTGATATAGAGAAAAAAGGGACGAGAAAGAACGAAAGAAAGACAAGCAAATAGAGAAAGAAAAAACGAAAGAAAAGCTAAGAAAGAAAGAATGAAAGAAAGAAAGGATGAAAGAAAAAAGAAAGGAACAAAGGAAGAGAAGCAAATAGATAAAGAAATAAAGAAAAAATTAATAAAGAAAGAAAGAAAGAATGAAAGAAAGAAAGGATGAAAGAAAGAACGGCAAATAAATTGAGTAGCAAAGAAAGAAAGGGAGAAACTTGTAATGTTAATATAAGTAAAAAGAAGGAATATAATGCAATATAAAGATGGAAAAGAAAGAACAAAAGAAAGGCAAATAAAGAAAGAAAGAAGGAAAAACATATAGGCAAAGAGAGAAAGAAACAAAAGCAAAAAAAAAGAAAGAAAGAAACACAGAAAAAAGAAAGATAGAAGGAAAAGCAAATAAAGAAAGAAAGGAAGAAAGAAAAGACGAAAGAAAAGAAGGAAGAAAGAAAGAAAGAATGGCAAATAAAGGAAGAAAGGAAGAAAGTAAAGAAAAGAAGGAAGAAAGAAAGGAGGATGTCATGTTAACATAAGTAAAACGAAGGATGAGAATAAAAAGATGAGTAAAAAGAAAGGACGAAAAAAGAAAGGAAGGAAGAAAGAAAGAAAAAAGAAAGGAAGGAAGAAGGAAGAAAAAAAAAGTAAGAAAACCAAATAAATAAAGAAAGAAAAAAGTAAGAAAGTCAAATAAATAAGTAAAGAAAGAAACAAAGAAAGAAAGGCAAATAAATAAGTAAAGACAAAGAAAGAAAGAAAGGAACAGAGTAAGAAGGGAGCAAAGTAATGCTAAGAAAAGTAGAAAGGTATATATATATATATATATATATATATATATATATATATATATATATATTAAGATGCAAAAGAAAGGAGAAAAGAAAGGTAAATAAGGAGGGAAATAAAGGAAGAAATAGATGAGCAGAAAGAAATGCAAATAAATAAAAGAAACACAGAAAGAATAAAGATAAAAAGAAAGAAAGATTAAAAGAAAGAAAGGCAAATAAAGAAAGAAAGAGGGGAAATAAATAAATAAAGGTAAATAAATAAAGATAGAAAGATAGATAGATAGATAGATAGATAGATAGATAGAAAGAAAGAAAGAAAAATATAAAGAAAGAATGATAAATAAATAAAGAAAAGAAAAGAAAGATAGAAAGAATAAAAGAAAGAAAGAAAGACAGTAGGAAATAACGTTGATTGGGAAAAAGAAGGGAGAGAATATAAAGAAAGGACGAAAAAAAATAAAGGCAACGAAAGAAAGAAAGAAAGAAAGAAAGAAAAATAAATGAAAGAAAGAAAGGTAAATAAAGTGATTAGAAAGAAAGAAAGAAATAAAGAAAGAAAGAAAGAAAGAAAGAAAGAAAGAATAGAAAAGAAAAGAAAAGAAAAGAAAAGTATGGAAGGTAATGTCAGACAGAAAGAAAGATTTTAAGATGAAAAGTAAGAAAGAGATAAAATGAGTTGACTAAGAAGGAAGAATGAAATGTTGATATATGACAAAGAGAAGAATGAAATACAACAGATAGAAGATCAGTTTTTGATAAATAGTTAAAATATAGAGACAAACAAACGAAAATGATTCCACGTAAAATCCTCAATTGACACTTGCATGTTCGGTGGCAGAACTCAATAAAGAAAAAACGAGGGGAAAATATCGGAATTGAATGAAAATTAAAAATCAATGTAAAGATAAAATAAAACCGAACTAATTTTTTTTTAAAAAAATATCAGAAAAACTTAA
This sequence comes from Acanthosepion lycidas, assembly GCA_963932145.1. NCBI lineage: Eukaryota > Metazoa > Mollusca > Cephalopoda > Sepiida > Sepiidae > Acanthosepion > Acanthosepion lycidas. The sequence continues at coordinate 10,046,643 of OZ010589.1, read as the reverse complement.
AAGGAAAAATAATAAAATGAAGCGGAAGGCCGGGGGGAGGGATGCGTACGGGGATGGCGGTTATCATGCACATCGGAGCAAATGGATGCGCGTAAATGCGAAGCTTATAGGGAGATAGAAAAAGAGAAAATGACGGAATAAATAAAAAAGAAAATATTTAGAGTGAAATGTATTAAATTAAAAAAATCCAATGAAACAGCAGACGACATGATGATAAAGGATAAAAATGGAAGAATTATATACGAAAAAGGAAATAGAAGATCGGATAAAAAGAAAAAAAAAGAAGCTGAAGCAAATGAAGACAACACAATGATGGCAAAAATTATATTAAAGAAAGCAGAAAGAAAAAAAAATAAAACGAACATAAAATAGCTGGTAAATAAATAAATAAAACAAACGTTTCCATCAAAATCTGACAGCTTGTATAATTAGCCATGTACAAAAAGAAAACTTATAAACATCGATATAAATTATGTATCGCTTGAATCATGAAAAGGAGAAAAGGGAAAATATTAATGCGCATGCGTGTCCAGAATTTCCGTATCTATTGCTTGATAGTCTTAATCTAAATTTGTAACTGTAGAAAGGGAAACACTGGTAAAAATTATCCAAACACGAAGTGAAATCAAATCGACAGTCGAAGCACAAGGAGAACATAAGAAAGAAAAATACTTTGGATGACAATCACAATCAAAACTTTTATTGTCGTTCTTTTCTTGGAGATGTAATTAGCAATTTCAAATTACCTTGGAGTAGATATATATTAGAAACATATTCATAGGCTACTTGTCTGGGAACTGTCATCTGCTTAACACATACAGACACGTAATCACACACAGACACACACAAAACACACACCTATATATATATATATATATATATATATATATATATATATATATATATATATATACAGGTGGGCCTTTCACTACAGAATTAATAATTATCGCAATCGAATTAAGTCGATTCTCCATGAAAGATTATTACCTGTAGAACAACATTTTCGCCTAGAAAAACACGATTTTGAAACCCATGCAAAATTTATTATAATTGAGAGAATAGTAAAGTTCAGAGCAGATAACATTAGAAAGATTTTAGAGTTCCATGAAAATAAGTGGATACAACGTCTAAAAACAAAATATCCAGCCGGACTAAACCATAAATTTAACAATATAGATAGTATTAATATATAACCCTACAAATCAAAACCTACCCACATTTCTCACCCGCACAAGACAGACATGCCTACGGAGATGTTGAAGTCTCACACTTATACACACACCCACACGAATATACACACTTACAGACATCATACTCACTCACTCACTCCCTAATGAGCCAAATGATAACACACACCCATGGTAATATACACGCTTACATACTGACTCACTCTCTAAGAACCAAATAACACACACACACTTAACAGAGACACATCCCCTTTCCAGGAACCAATGAAACTGTCAAAATTACCAAGGGAATTCAGAGCATCATGAATCAATCCAGATCTTATCTTAAATAACAACTTAAAAGAGACTGTTTGACAAACACAAAGACTGACGAAAATCCATGTTAAAAAAACTAAAAAAATCTAATGAAAACTACAGAAAAAATTTCATTTTCTTCATTTCTATAGTTCATTGTTACCGGCAAGCAGAATTTTTTTCTCTCCTGATGATGGCCATGTTGGCTGAAACTAGTCGAGGAATCTAAATGAAATGATAATAAAAACGAAAGAATATTAATATACAACTCAGTGTGTCTGAAGATTTTAATTTTTTTCAATTTTTTATTGTCCAATATGTGTGTGTGTGTATGTGTGTGCGCATATATATATATATATATATATATATATATACATATATATATATATATATATATATATATATATATATATATATATATATATATATATATATATATATATATATATATGCAACATGTCTTCATTCAGATGTTTCACTGAATAATATGGACATAATATGTGAACTTAGTTTTATATTAATCATTTCCTGTTGTTTAATCAGTTTCTTGATTCTGAGATGGAATTCATCAAGGAAGGCCGCGTAGTTTTTTTTTAACCCAACTACTTTCTACCTTTTCTAAGATCATCTTCAGGGATAAATTACAAAGACAAATTAATTGTAAATGCGATAAAATCTGCATTCCGCTCTGTGGTAGTTGTTTTAAAATTTATCCGTTGTAGTTATGGAACTTTTGGCTAAACAAGCGTTTCAATAAAAGGGAACTAACTGGAAATTGGTAGAAATATTAAAAGGCATTAAATGTTACATGCACTTTAATATGTTATTACTATATTTGTAATATTTGGATATATATATAAGTTTCGTTAAAAAACGACTGACAAGATACAACGGTTAAGTTTTATAATCCTTTTTGGCTGCCGGTTAATGTAATTTAATAATTGTGTATTAGGGCAGCAATCCTTGTTTTATACAAGTTTCGTTATGACCCAGCCGCCAAACCGCCAACATGGAAAGTAAAAAAAAACAAAAAAAAACTTAACCGCAGTACCTTGTCAGTCGATTTAACGAAACTTGCAAAAAGAGGGATTGCTGCTGAAATAGACAATTATATATATATATATATATATATATATATATATATATATATATATAGAGAGAGAGAGAGAGAGAGAGAGAGAGAGAGAGAGACAGAGACAGAGAGAGAGAGAGAGAGAGAGAGATAGATAGATACCCAACAACTAAGATAGGTATATATATTAAGAGATCAAATAGATAGATAGATATACTATGAACATAATTAGATATGAATAGGATGAGATAGATAGATAGATAGATATACGAAGAGACTTCGATAGATAGATAGATAGATAGATAGATAGATAGATAAGAGACTTTGATAGATAGATAGATAGATAGATAGATGGATAGATAGATAGATATACTATGAACATAATTAGATATGAAAAAGACTGAGATAGATAGATAGATAGATAGATAGATAGATATACTATGAACATAATTAGATATGAAAAAGACTGAGATAGATAGATAGATAGATAGATAGATAGATAATAGCTGGACACTCGTAATGGAGGATACCCGTCTACTAGGGTGGCTAGCCAATCCCCATTGCAGATTCTCGCTCAGGCACATTTTTATTTGTTCAACAATTACAGAACCAACATGTAGTGTATATTACAACTATGCTAAGCAGACCTTAGTTACAGTCTCTGGGAGAGAGCGTGTTATCTAGAATGATCAACAATCTGAACAGCACCAGCACAATCAAACCCTCGGTCACGATGACTTCGTGTTAGAACAGCTATCTATGATCCCCCAAGTTTTCCGTGTATCCAGTTTCACTCACAAGTTTAGGCTCAACCCGTAATATGGTTTCAGTCACTTTCCAAAGGCACCGCACGATCGTCCCCACTCCGATAACATGAGGATGTCTCCTTTCTGACAAATCAACCAAGGTGAGATTCGAACCCAGGTCTCCTGGTTAGAAAGGGAACGTTATAATCACGCGCCCAAGATAGGTACATACATACATACATACATACATACATACATACATACATACATACATACATACAAAGTGACTGAGATAAATAGATCGATAGCAAGTGACTGAGATATATAGATAGATAGATAACAAGTAACGAGATAGATAGATACGAAGAGACCCAGATAGATAGATAGATAGATAGATAGATAGATAGATAGATATAAGTAGAGACCGAGATAGATAAATAGATAGATATACGAAGAGACTTCGATAGATAGATAGATAGATAGATAGATATACGTAGAGACCGAGATAGATAAATAGGTAGATATACGAAGAGACTTCGATAGATAGATAGATAGATAGATTGATATATAGATAAGAGGCTTAGATAGATAGATAGATAGATAGATAGATGGATAGATAGATAGATAGCGAGAGAGAGAAATATGAACAGGCTGAGATAGATAGATAGATACATAGATAGATAGACGAAGAGACTTTGATAGATAGATAGATAGATAGATAGCGAGAGAGGGAGAGAGAGAGATAAATATAAACAGGCTGAGATAGATAGATAGATAGATAGATAGATAGATAGATAGATAGCAAACTGAGATAGATACATAGGTATATAAATAGATCGATAGATAAGAGATTGAGATAGATAGACAAATGGATAGATGACAGAAAGGAAGAAAGAAAAAAAATCAAAGTAAGAAAGAGAGAAGACGAAGATTTCAAATTGATTTTGTTATGTGTCTTTTTGCTAATAGTTTCTAAACATCTATCCTCTTTCTAATACGCGTCTGTTGGTGAAGCTGAAATCAAATGTCCCTTTTTTCTTATTTAACAGAAGGAGAAATTTAAGGCGTATTTAAAGAAAAAAGAAAACCTTGCCAGTGTTCATCTTTGTACTTAGTGGTCAGCTTGACATTATTACCTTAGCCGATCCCATGGAATTTGTATATTTTGCACCAGACCTTTTACCGACATATTTGTTTTGAAAATTAGAGGTTTACCCTAAGAGACACTTCATCGCATGCTGCGTATAGAATAACTACAAGCACGAACATTGCACGCACACACACACACATACATGTATATATATATTTATATATTATGACATTTTTATGTTTATACGTTCTTTTTATAAACATAAAAAATGTCTTAAAATAATTGTCAGACTTTGTGCATTTCATAATGTGTGAGGTCATTTGTTTACATTTGGATACGCATCGAGAAAATCATAGAGAACTGTAATTTAAAAACAGTAAAATCGACCTTGCTAGCTTAACGCTCCTCTGTGGCTCAATCGGTAAAAACACGTCAGGCTATATGGCGGTTCCGTATAGGATACAGGTTCGATTCCTGTTGGAGGACACATATTTTCTATGAAAATTTCTTGGACATTCAGGCCAATAAATGTTATTAATACTGTTTATTATAAACAGAGCATTTACTTAAATATTTTTATCTGTAAAAAGAACGTATAAACATAAAAAAAATGTCTTAAATTAATTGTCGGACTTTTTCCATTTCATAATTAATATATATATATATATATATATATATATATAAACAACGAAATTAACGTTTATATATATATATATATATATATATATATATATATATATATATATATATATATATATATATATATATATATACTGGATAGAATTCAAAACAATAAAAAATGACACCCTGATGTAGGGTACTTGTACTTATTTACACACACACATATATATATATAAATAACAGGCAATGAATGTCTATTATATCTGATCATGAGCCGTTGAAATGTTTGCTTTGATTTTTGGTGAAAATAAAGACAAAACTATATATATATATATATATATATATATATATATATATATCTCCAATATTTGGATATTTTTTTTTATTAAGTTGGTTCTAAGCTTTCGGCTCACATGAGTCATCCTCAGTGTGGTTATACAGACATTGAAATTTTGAGTTTGTTTTGCTTCGTTTTAATATAGATAGCCTCCAATATCTGAAGTTTTTTTTTAACTGTGTGTATCCGTGAGTATTGTTGTGTTATCAACTAATATCTGTCTTATACTATGTACGATAATAATACTCACACGCAGACACAGTAAAAGTAGCCTTCAGATATTGGAGGACATCTATATTAAAAGGAAGCAACCCACATTCAACAAAATTACATTTCAAACGAGTCACAACACATTGCATGTTGACATTGGTTCTCTTGCAATACTTCGATCTATCACGTGGTATGACGTCATAGAACCGCATCTTGAACATACGACCTGTGTCTGCTATTCCACGACCGTTATCGTCGCATAACAATTTTCTATACCAAAAGATCAACTTTGACGGTGAATGTTTTTGTTTCATATCTTTATAACCACTCTGAGGATGGCTTATATGGGCCGAAATCTCCGGACCAACTTAATAAATAAATATCCACATGTTGGACAATTTTTATCTTTATTTTCTCCCGAAAATAAAGCAAACATTAGAACATCAGCAAGACTCATGATCAGACATAAAAGACATTCATTGTCTGTTACATTTAACAATAGATGTTTAAATAATGATCTGCTGCCCCAACACACACACACATACTATATATATATATATATATATATATATATATATATATATATATATATATATATATATATATATATATATTAGATTAAAACATGTTAAAAATCGCTAAACAATACCTTTCATGTTTACAGTTGTGCTTTCTCAGGCAATGGTAAATAGCTGGTGAGCAAAAAATCATTTTTAAATTTCAAAATCAGAAACAAATCAAAATTAAAATGACACTTGCTTTATACCTGTATAATTTTGTTAACGGGAAAAAACATCCAGTCTATGGAAGTCTGTAAAATCCACTAAGACTAGGACAGCACTCGGAAAGATCCCAAGATATGGAAGCATGGATTAACGAAGTTCCTTAAAAATAGCTAGAAGTATTGCATCAAAATATCGCATATAAGGTTTTAATAAGTCTATGTACAAATATATATATATATATATATATATATATATATATATATATATATATATATATATATATATATATATAAAATGAATTTCACCTAAATATCCTTTTATTTAGACCCATTATAATGCAGCAAGTTCTATGCTAACAGTTTCTTCTCTCTCACTTCTTTAATTTTCCTGTTAACTTTGATCTTCAAAAATTGAAATGCAATGTCAATCATTATCTTCTGTCTTCTTAATTCCTCTTCTTTTATTGTTTCCTACCCTTAGCAATGTTTTGTCTTTTTCACATATTCTCTTATACTTAGTAACCGATTTCATTTTAGTCGCTTTATTGCCTTGCTTGGTGTGACATGATTAAAAAAAATAAAATAATCGAAAAAATAAAACATCCCGAGCCTGTTGAAATTTGTTGTAAAAATGTCGTCCTAACAGGCCATTGGAAAAAAAAAAGAATTGCGCATGCGTACAAATGTCTTTGTTAAACCAAATGGAGACTTGAGATTTATCGGTGGGCCTTAATGTCTAATTTTAATGACAACTCTTTTGTTGCTTTTGTTTTAAATCAAACAGATATTTGTTTTTATCTTACATGCGCAATTTATTTATTTCCAGGTCGTAGTATGTCTTTATCTGTTTAATACGGCAGACATCTGCTGCTCCAATAGGATATATTCGATCTACTTACAGATATCGAGTGCCACATGTGGATGAGACTGAAATACTCACTCGATGGGTTAGCGTTTCCTAGGTCGCCTTCATCTCTCTAGTCATAAGTCGTTAATTGCAAAATCAATATTGCTGGATTAGTGTCGACAGCAATAAATTAAACAGCGTGATAGGTTTGGGCTTGTCTGTTGAAAATTTGAAAAAGAAACTGTTTAGAATCGTTTAAATAACTAGATAGCTTCAGAAATGTCCGTCAGAAAAACAACTAAATTATTGTGAGGCAAGTTCATCTCTCAGAATACATCGTTAGTAATATTCCGTACACAGTTGGGTTCTCCTTTAATGTGGCCTTTTACCAGACTTAACAGACTTGGAACCATTCCCTTGAAATTGACAGATGGAATCTTCACCGGGTGCTTCATATGTTAGACCTTGTGCCAGATGAGGGTTTTCTTAGTAAATCAATTTTAATCAAGTACCATGGAAAGCAGTAATCATTTGATTAGTAACACAGAAAAAAATAATTAGATTCTTAATGGGTTCAGACCAAGCTAAGTTTCTTCTATTTACCATATCTATTTAGGGCGTTGGTGATCGTAGGTCTCCATAACTTCTTTTCCTTTGTAGCTCATAATAATTTTTTTCTATATCTCGTCTATAAAATTCAAGAAGTTGAACTCTTTGTAGAATTCGAGAACTTCTGACGATAACAATAAAATTGCCAGTGCCAACATTTAATGTTTTCAATTACCCAGCTAGAATTCCAGCAGTTGGCCAATATATCTCCTTCAGACTCAACAAAAAAAAAAACATCATGGATATAGACAAACATGAGCGCGTGGCCGAGTGATCAAAATCGATTTTTCAGGAAGGTGACTTGATGTATCGCTCTGGGTCTGCGACACCTTTGGAAAGTATCAGAAAAACCATGCCACCAGCTGGCCCAAACCCTGTGAATGAAATTGGTTCACCGTTGATGGTTTTAGGAGCACGAAGTCCCAAGTCATCGTGACAGAGGGTTTAAGCGTACTGGCCGTGTTGAAACTATTGATTATGCTCTAGCCCAGAAACTGTAACTAAGGTCCTCTCAGTGTAGTTGCAGTATAAACCATAGGTAGGCTCTTTTGGATATTAAACAAACACATATGTGGTAGAGCAGGCGTCTGCAACAGGGATTGGTTAACCGCTCTAGTAGATGGGTATCCCTGCTACTCTACCAGCACTACCACATATAGAGAAATATACCTTATATCTTGCCCTGTTGGTGGGACTTATAATACAGTGGGAAAATCAAATCTAAAACGAGGCACACCCCAGTTGAATATTTGTAGACTTAAGGATACTAGGAACCGATATGAGACTTTTAGACTTTAGTGTAAATTGGACCCATGATTACTCTTTGACTGTGCTGAAAATTGGACTTTTGATTCTAGTGTAAACTGAATCAAAGATTACCTTTTTGATTCAAGTGTAAACTGAACATGTGTATATCTTTTTTGATTCTAGTGTAAAGTGAACGAGTATTTACATTTTAGAGTCCAGTGTTAACTGAACCTTTGTCTAACTTTTTTTTATTTAAGAGTAAACTGAAACAAAGTTTCCCTATTTTATTAAAGTGTAAACAAGATCTGTTTTCATTTCATTTTAAATTGGATCTGCGTCTGCCTTTTTATTTCAAGTGTAAATCGGACGAATGTCCACCATTTAAAATCCAGTGTAAGCTGTCCCCATGTCTTCCTTTTTCGTTCTAGTGTAAACCGGGTCTATGTCTACCTTTTTAAGTGGTGTGTAAAACGAACCTATATCTTCGTATTGACTTGAAAATAAACCGGACCTATGGAAAAATCAACTATGTAACACGTTTCGTCATCTAAATCAAAACTTTGGTTTGGCTGTTTTGTTTTTTTTTAACATTATTCTAAACCTGATATATTCAGACATTTGAGTCTAGTGTAAATCGGACCAATGTCTACGTTTTGGACTCTATCGAAAACTTGACCAATTAACATTTTTGGCTCTAGTTAAAACAGACCTAGTGTGGTGGAAATTATTTTCTATAAAATAATAAAATGCTTTTTCCCTCCCAGATGTACTAAATATTTATATAATTATCCGAAGGATATATATTAAAGACACACCATTGAATAGCGTTCAGTAATATTAAGGGCTTAAAAATATACCATTATTTTATAATATGGATGATAAACCATTAAAATACGCCATTAAAAATAAACCATTAAAATACGCCATTAAAAATAAACCATTAAAATGAGATTCTAGGTGTCGAAAAGTGAAAGACTGGTTTTCTATATTTTATTAAGTTACGATGTTTGGCCCTATGTCTAACTATTGGATTCTAGTGTAAGCTAGACCTCTAGCTAGCTTTATGAATCAAGGGCAAATTGAATACTTGTCTATATGTATCTTCAACCATTGTAGTTTTTGTTCTATAAGACAAATGTCTGACATTAAATAAACCAGCAGGGTTTTTGAAGTTATTAATCAAACAAAATCACATAACAACTCCTTATTAGAATAACATCAATACTCAGATATCTATCGATTATACAAATGATTTCAAATGAGTGTCCATATTTTTATCTTAAATAATTCCGTTTCACTTTTATTGGCTCCTTAAATACAGACAAACCACCTGTCGTAATAATAATCATCGTTGGGCAGTTAACGTTTATGTCTGCTAGTAGAGATTGCTCGTTTGTTTGTTTAACGATACATCAATATTTTATGGGTCATTTAATGGCGAAACTTAATATTCTTGGAAGCTTCAATATTTTTTTTTCTTTTTACAAACATCTATTGTTGGTAATTTTTTCTTTTATATATTTTTAAAAATATATGCTCTCAATTGTTGACGCCAGTTTGGGGGTTCACTATTTTGCGCATAGATTGGACCATAACAGGTGCTACTAACTCTGGTCAATGTTAACCTGGTAACAACAGCAATTATGAGCTGGTTCCACGCTTTTCAAAACTTGATCAGAGGTCTTGCTGTCGGATGTAGTTTATCGTCTTACCCAGGAATCGGATGTAGTTTATCGTCTTACCCAGGACGCGGATGTAGTTTACCCTCTTACCCAGGACACGGGTGTAGTTTATCGTCTTACCCAGGACACAGATGAAGTTTATCGTCTTACCGAGGACACGGATGTAGTTTATCGTCTTACCCAGGACACGAATGCAGTTTATTGTCTTACTCAGGACACGGATGTAGTTTATCGTTTTGCCCAAGACGCGGATGTAGTTTATCGCCTTACCCAGGACGCGGATGCAGTTTATCCTCTTACCCAGGACACGGATGTAGTTTATCGTCTTACCCAGGACACGAATGCAGTTTATCGTCTTACCCAGAACACGGATGTAGTTTATCGTCTTGCCCAGGACACGGATGTAGTTTATCGTCTTACCCAGGACACGAATGCAGTTTATCGTCTTACCCAGAACACGGATGTAGTTTATCGTCTTGCCCAGGACACGGATGTAGTTTATCGTCTTACCCAGGACACAGATGAAGTTTATCGTGTTACCGAGGACACGGATGTAGTTTATCGTCTTACCCAGGACACGAATGCAGTTTATCGTCTTACCCAGAACACGGATGTAGTTTATCGTCTTGCCCAGGACACGGATGTAGTTTATCGTCTTACCCAGGACACAGATGAAGTTTATCGTGTTACCGAGGACACGGATGTAGTTTATCGTCATATCCATGATGAAGATCACTCGTACATGTAAACAAAGAAAAAAAAAAGAATTGTAAAGAAAAAAAAATCACGGGTAGAAAGTAAGAGTCGATGATAGCATTATAGCTCCATTAAAAATCTAAAACTTCGTTAAATTTAAAAAAAAATCTAAAACATCGCTTCTTAATGTGCTTGGTAACGAGGACTTGTGCGGGTCATGATCTCTCTTGAGGCAAGTAAATATTCAGGCGGGTTATAGTGGGATGTCTATATTTTAAAAGAGCAATACAGTCATTTAATCGATAGCGATTTTCTAAGCGTACCTCAGATGTGACACAAGTTCGAGACTATTGCGACACCCAGTGAGGATCCAACTCACTATTCAGCCGTAATTTATCTAGCCTGACAAGCTTGTTTACCATTACACCAAGTCAAAGCGCCCGATAGTGAATTTCTAATCGTAGTTTAGATGTTGCACAAGGCCGAAAGTGTGGGGTACCCAGTGAGGATCGAACTCACTACTCAGTCGTAACTGAACCAGCGAGACACGCTTGCTAAGCATTATCCCACACAGAGGTGCACAGGTTATTTAACCTATGAACTAAGTTATTTTAACTAAGTTTTAAATCCTACAGTTTCTACAATACGACCCAGTGATCTCCGTTTGTCTGTTGCCGGCACAACTTCCGGTGACTGGCGCCACTATTAAGCAACAAAGCTTAAACACGTGACGCTGCCAATGCTGCATTAAGTGCAGCAGAGTTAATGCCACATTGGTAGCATCACAGGGTTAAGTACAATTCTCGCTAACCGCACAAATATCTGAAAGTCGACCCTAGAGAAACTAAAACACGCCTTGGAATATTTGTCGGCCATTAGTCCTTTTTATATGATAACCGGTGTAGATACATGTTTATTTTAAGACATTTTTATGTTTATACATTCTTTTTATAGACACAAATATTTAAGTAAATGCTCTGTTTATAATAAACAGTATTAAACAACATTTACCAGCCTGAATGTCCAAGAAATGTTCATAGAAATTATGTGTCCTTCGACAGGAATCGAACCCGCATCCTATACGGAACCGTCATATAGCCTGACGTGCTTTTACCGATTTGGCCACAGAGGAGCATTACGGCTTGCATGGTCGATTTTACTGTTTTTAAACTACAATTTTCCTTGATTTTCTCTCGTACATTTATAGCTGCTCGATGTGTATCCAAATGTAAACAAATGACGTCTCACATTATGCAATGCACAAAGTCCGACAATTATTTTAAGACATTTTTATGTTTATTCATTCCTTTTTATAGACATAAAAATGTCTTAAAATAATTGTGGAACTTTGTCCATTTCATAATAATGCATATTTATGTCATTTAGAGCTTGCAAAAGATTATATGTCATTTAGTGCGTGCAAATGATTATATGTCATTTAGTGCGTGCAAATGATTATGTGTCATTTAGGTCCTGCAAAGCATTATGTTTCATTTAGAGCATGCAAATGGGTAGGTTTTTAATGTCAGACAACACGTAAATATTCATGGCTTTGAGAAATAAAAAATATGTACTTTGAAACAAATAAAAATTAACACGAGTCAATATGCGACGGCAGTACTTAAATTCGGAAGCCAGAGAAATTTCGATAAACTCTTTAAAAGTCGATGAATAGTAAAGATTACAGATATTCAGTGTGTTATGAAATCTATAATTCACCAAAAAAAACTTTTGAACTTTTAAAAAAATATGCGTGCAAAAATTTCCTGAATTTGCTTTAGTTTTTTGTTTAACACACAACTTTATTTGTAACTGATTAAACAGTAAAATTCGCGTTTTCTACATATATAAAAAAATTACTTGATATACTTACGTATTTGGTGCGTTAATATGATACATAAATTCCTTATGTCAGAATAATGTTTGATAATTTGAATGACGAAGTTGAAAAAAATCAACGAAACTTTAGCTTGTCTGTTTTTTTTGTTTTTGTCTGTTGAATTTCTTAGATTTATTCCAATATATTTCATCTAAACATTCAACAGATTTCAATTGTGTTGTTGATGCTTTATTAATATACCAAGGGCAACCAAGGGAGGTAACACAGTTTCGGTGGCTAAGGCAGTACTGCCACCCATGGCGCCACCAGCAGATTTGCCACCGGACAGGGTATTGTTTTTTGCATATGTGTCATTCTCTTAGGATTTCTTTTTACAACTGAAACTGAAATTTTTAACGTTGTGTTCAAATACACAACGTGTTCGTAGAAACCGTTATTAATGACGTCGAATAGAAGGTAAACAAATGTGTTTCCCGTCGGAAGTAGCAGTGTTCTGCGAGCATCGTCTTATTGAACTTGATTTATTTGAGATCTTGACCAGATCCAACTCGATGCCTGTTGAGCTCTGGTCTGGAGACGACGTTAAGCAAGCTTTAGGTCTCAGTCAGAAGCAGCCGCACAAACACACATAGGCACACAGACACGCATACATACTACGATCACTGAAGTTAAGCAACATCGTGACTAGTCAGTACCTAGATGGGTGACCACTTGAGAATATCAGGTGATGTAAGCTCGAATCCGCTGCCTGTGTAATAGAAAATGGATCGGAATTGTCAGTGGAAGAGCGGAGTTGTGTTCGTTATATTAACAACCACACAAATACCTTTGGGAAATGTATAAATCCACCTATTCTCCCCCAGATATGGGTTAATTAGTAAAACGTGTATCAATAAATCATTATCTCTCTCTCTCTCTCTCTCTCTCTATATATATATATATATATATATATATATATATATATATATATATATATTGTAGATTAAATAAGTCTATTGCTCTCCCAACTGTCACTTGTACAAATCACAATATCGCTGGTTCAATTCACCATCCTCGCTTTCTTCACACATCACTACGTATAGCCAACGTTTCTGTCCCTTTTTCACGGCTCCAGCACTCTTTTATCAGGCCAACACCGCGGTTCCCCAGCCAATCAGCGTTCTTCACTGTTATTCTCGTTTACACAGGCAAATTGCCTCCTCCAGTTCGACCAATCAGCACACGACTTGCTATTGGTGGAAGCATTCCAAACTGTACAAAATACCCTAATTCTTGCACATACTGCTAGAATGGCTGGACGGGAGAGTAATGCCATTTTCACGAAGTAAAATTGCTGATGTCACGTGCTGCACGTTTAAGTAAGACCCTTATTTTCCTATACACAAGATGCAAGCCACTCTGGCTCGCTTGCTTCTACGGGGCTGTTCACCACTTATATATATTATGAAATGGACAAATTCCGACAATTATTATGAAAATGGACAAATTCCGACAATTATTTCAAGACAATTTTTTATGTTTATACATTCTTTCTATAGATACAAATATTTAAGTAAATGCTCTTTTTACAATAAACAATATTAATAACATTTACCGGCCTGAATGTCAGAGAAATTCTCATAGAAAATATGTGTCCTCCGACAGGAATCCAACCTGTACAAAAACGTCATATAGCCGGGCGTGCCTTAACCGATTGAGCCACAGAGGATCGTCCGGTTAGCTAGTTTTAAAAGCAGTAAAATCGACCTTGCTGACCGAACGATACTCTGTTGCTCAATCGGTTAAGGCACGTCAGGCTATATGACAGTTCCATATAGGATAGGTTCGATTCCTGTCGGAGGACCTATATTTTCTTTGAAGATTTATCGGACATTCAGGCCGGTATATTTTATTAATACGGTTTATTATAAACAGAGCATTTACTTAAATATTTGTATCAATAAAATGAATCTATAAACATAAAACATGTCTTTATATATATATATATATATATATATATATATATATATATATATATATATATATATATAATATATAAATATATATAAATATTCAATTCTTTACATACAAGTTATGAAATCCTGTGCAATACTGTGCCGTCATCAGCCGCCAACCAGGGTATGTGATACAGTTTCGGTGGCTCGTGTGTTACTGCCACCCATGGCGCCACCAGCTACTTTTGCCACCGTACAGGGTATTGTTTTTGTAACGTGTCAAAATACACAACGCGATCATAGCGACCGCTAATAATGGCGTCGAATGGAAGGTAAACAGATATGTTTCATATCTGAATTAGCATTGTGTTACGAGAATGGTTTTATTTAACTTGATTTATTTTGGATCTTGACCAGATCCAAATCGAAACCTGTTGAGCTGTGATCGGGAGACGAAGTGAATCATGTTAAGCCATAATGTTAAACTGATAATGACTTAAAAGGAAGTGTCTCTCTCTCTCGTAAATCTACGAATAAAACTGATCCCATAAATTTTAATTCGCACTACAACACAAATTAAATTCGGAATAAATTTTGGATTTAATTTAAGAGTAATTAGAATTTATCGCCGTCAATATTTACAAAATGAAGAGAAAAAGACTGAAAATAATTTAATCTTCTTCAATAATCCATGTCTAATTAATTAAACTGCTTCAATAAATTCATGCCTAATTATTTCATATTTAATGCAAAAGAGAAATCTCATCAACTTTATAAATATAGAAGAATGAATAGTATAAATAAAATTAATATATCTAGACATGTTATATTTCCAAGCTATCACAGCTACAATGGGAAAATAATTTATCTAAACTTAAAGTTTTTTTAGAACTTCTAAAATATTAAAAGACTTAATTAATCCAAAATAAAACACATGCTAAAACCAGATTGATCTTTTATTTGTATTTTTTTTAAGGCTTATCAACCTTTTTGAAGGTTATTTACGCCAGAAAATATTTTTAGTTTGTAAGAATAATTTTGAGTTAATGACAAAAGTTCTACTAATTAACCCATAGCTGGTGCGGGTGGATTCATAACTTTGCCAAGTGAATATAAAAAACACAACTTGAATTGTAACTCAGCTCATCTTTCTTCAATTCTGAGACGTTATCCATTACACCACCGCACATCCAAGCTTACAGCACCTGCTGTTCTCAAGATGCCACCCATCTAGGTACTGACCAGGCTTGATGTAGCTTAACTTCCGTATTTCAACGTGATATGTCCGTAAGCCTACTAAAAGCTGAAGAAGGAATTTACACTAACCTGTAATGATAGACACAAAAATACACAGGTGAAACTTCGAGAAATTGAAATAAAAGATTATCTGAACGCAAAATAGATCTTTTACATAACACAAAATTATGACATGGACAAAGTCCAAGAATTATTTTAAGATATTTTATGTTTATACATTTTTTTATAGATACAAATATGTAAGTAAATGCTGTTTATAATAATCAGTATTAATAATATGTCCGAGTAATTCTCATAGAAAATATTCGTCCTCCGAGAGGATTCGAACCTGTATCCTATAAGGAACCGTCATTTAGCCTGACGTGCCTTAACCGATTGAGCCACAGAGGATAGAAGGTCGAATTTACTGTCTTTAAACTTTAACCTTCCATGAATCTCTCACGTACATTTTCAAAGTGTATGCAAATGTTAACAAATGACGTCACACATTGAGAAATGGACAAAGTCCGACAATTATACTATAAAATGTATAAATATAGAAATGTCTTAAAATAATTGTCGGACGTTGTCCATTTCATAATGTGTGACGTCATTTGTTTACATTTGGATACGCTTTGAGTAGATATGAATGTACGAGAGAGATTCATGGAAGATTGTAGTTTAAAGAAAGTGAAATCGACCTTGCTAACCGAACGTTTCTCTGTGGCCCAATCGGCACGTCAGGCTATATGACGGTTCCGTATAGGATACAGGTTCGATTCCTGTCAGAGGACGAATATTTTCTATGAGAATTTCTCGGACATTCAGGACGGTAAATGTTGTTTAATACTGTTTATTATAAACAGAGCATTTACTTAAATATTTGTATCTATAAAAACAATGTATAAACATAAAAATGTCTTAAAATAACCCAAAATGTATTAGTCGTTCACGGCATTAAATCTTACCATTTTTAAAGAAGCTGCTTTAATCAAAAGAGAAAGTAACTGACTTAGGCGAAAAGTTATATAAAGTGCATTGATTGCTGAATCATCCGTGGTAAATTTGCGTCCAGGTTCTTACAACTTTTCCCCTTTCATAATAAATATTCTGTTTTCACAGTGGCAGATCATTAAAACCAACAGCAATAAAAACGAAATACGACAATCGTTCGGAAACAGAATGAGATTGACTGAGTCGTATGTCTAGACACGTTGGATGCCAGAAATTCGAAAATTAAAATTTTAAAAATTTTGAATCTAAAATTTAGTGTTCTGGTATCTTTAGCGTTTCGCCCAGCGCATTATTATAATTTTCCCTCTACATATATATACTTCTATTGATAAGAAATGTAATTTAGTCTGATGAAGTCATGTAAAAGGACGAAACGCGTTATATAGACTTTCTTCAATTTTGCTATTAGTAATGCAGTAATATCTTAACTAGATATCACATGTAATACGAAGATAAAACAATGGTATAATAAAAATGATGACATTCCACACTACTTCAAGTAAAAGTTTATAAAGCTCCCATCAGTACAGGAAAGAGTGATAACAACTACTGAACTTGAAAAACCAATATTCCTGAAAAATTGTTCTAAGAGAAAGATTATATAAATTCAAATCGACTGCAGCACTGGCTGTTCGGCCGATGAATCCCGAATATTTCCTTATAAGGAAACGACTTAAATTAGCATTATTATTACCATTAATGCTAACACCGAAAATGCAAGTATTTAAAGGTTGCATAACTGTCTGAATAAGAGAAGTGTTACTGCTGCATGTGAGTTAACAGCGTTTGCGCTCAACAAATGCAAATGGCGGCTCTGAAAACAATATGGTTTCTTTCTTTTTCAGTGCTTGTTTATTCGTGAGTAAATAATTGTTTTGATCTGCAAATGTTTACTTTGGTCTCAAATATTTTTCTTTTTTTTTTCAGGTATGTATAATGTCCTTTTGCCGTTATCTTGCAAGATGATTAAATTGACAAATGTTTGTCATTTTTAAAACGACGAACCCATCTTGCTGCAAACGTTACTCGTCGAATGTCATTGTAAGTATATTTTCCATTTATGTCTATATGGATTTTATTTGCAATCCTCATTTAATTTTCCTATTTTCACTCTAATTTCTGCTATATTATTATCATAACGATTTTCTTAGGAATCAGATAAAAATGGCGGCTCTCAAATCAAGATGGCTTCTGAATTTTTATCCATGCTTATTCTTAAGTTTATTTTTGTACAAATGTTCACTGAATAAATGGCTGGAGTTATAGGGTAAGGATTACAATGATTATGATGAAAGAGAAAGTGGTATGGAAGTGTATGACGAAGAACGATATGGACTGACATTTGAATTAAACAAATGCCAAGAATCTGATCTCGTCTCTTTTTTTTAGTTCTAACCGATCAATGGTGGGTGAAAACTGGCCTGTGAGATTCAATACCTCAAAAACCAAACGAGTACCGACTTGTCGTTTCCGGTCACATTCCCCAATGATGAGAGATGGTTGTTCTTCCAAGGACAACTCTTGTCTTGAAGACCGATTTGGACTCAAGTTCACACCAGAACAGCTTTTTTAAAAACATTTTCTATAAAGATTATAAACACTAAAATATTACACTTTTGATAACTGATTTTCTCATCTCCAAACTGCAGTGTTAAAATAGAGTGAATTCATTAAATATTTTCATTATTAAGTCCAGCTAAAAATTAAACTTGGGACTTTTGAGCATGGAGGGGCGTCAGTGGAGGCTTTTCTGCAATATGGGAAAATTGAGTAATGCATAGTTTCCATTGACAGCTGTATAATGAAATAAAGAAGATTTTAGCTAGAAAAGCAGAATTTTCTATTTTCTGATGACGCAACCATTTACTCCTGTTTGGATAGTAAGTCTAACCAGGTCAATAAAGTCAAATTGGTGGCTGAACTCAAGACTAAGACTAAATTAAATCTATTGCTAGTTCAGCTGCTAAGAAAATTGGTTCCCTCTACCGTGATAGACAATTTCTCTTTCCAGAATCTTATAAAACTATGTCTACCATTCGTCCTTGCTTAGAAAATTGCTGCCACATTTGGTCCGGTGCTCCTGCTATTTATTTAGAGATACTTGATAAAATTAAAAGACGAATCAGCAATATTATTGGCCCTGATCTGGCATTTCGACTTCATTCACTTTCCCATAATATTGCTTCCCTGTGCCTTTTCTATAAATAATTTCATGATAATCGTTCGTATGAGCTTTTTTGTTATGGTACCTTTAGACTTTATGAATTTAAGCGTAGTACTAGTTCGGCGAGATCTCATCAATTTACACATTCAACTGACTGGATGAAACCGTTTCTATGTTAATAGATTCTTCTCTTGCACCTCTCGCTTGTGAAACTCTCATCCGGTTCCATATTTCCAGCCAAGTTCAATTTTCAAAAATTTAAATGCAATGTCAATCGCTATCTACTCTCCTCCTGATTAATTTTCTTTTGTTTTCACTCCTTAATAATGCTTTCTGTTTACTATTATTTCAAACCCAGTAACTCTTTGTATCTTAGTGGCTGTATTGCCTTACTTGGGGTAAATTGGATCCTAAAAAATTCTATTCTTTAGACTGTTCATAAAGAAACTTTTACAAGAATTGGTCAAGTGGTTTTTGGTTTTTCTTGTGCGTGAAAACAGAAAAAAAAAAACAAAAAAAAAACAAACAACTTCTTGTGACACAAAAGACGAACGCCTTCTTGCGAACCAAAAACGAACGCCTTCTAGCGAACCAAAAACGAACGCCTTCTTGCGACACAACTTTACGACAGCAAACGAGCAAAACGGCACCCACAACTGCTGCCGAGGGACGACTGACCGCAACGGCTTTTGTCGCCCAAGAAAAGGCGCCAAACGACTCGCATCTTCTTTATAGTCCTCGGTCGAGTCCATTATGGTACTCCAAGGTGTACCCGGCGACAACACACACACGCAGTTCGAGGACGTTTCCGCGCATGCTCCTTACACTCCTCCCTGATTTCGAGATCCCACAAATGGCAATGTGGGGCAGGCCGTTTCTACCTGGTGCTCCGTCTCAGAGGTATGGTCTCAAGCGCTTCCTCAGTGGTGCTCTTTTCAGACGTCTCACTGAGCTCATCCCGCATAGGTTCATCAAGCGCGCTACTCTCTGAGGTGTGCTCTTCCTGTGATTTTATATAAACCATCGGAACTTCATCATCATCAGAACTAACGTGGTTGCTGACGGAATAATCCTTCCCGCATGCTGGTCTCACATCTTTTATGTGGCGCGGTATTCCATCAATAGAGACGGAGTGTGGGCTATTAATTTGTGTCACCGTACCCTTGCTGAACTGTGTCGTACACCTTCCATGCGGATTTTTCATCCAGACAGTCTCTCCTACCGTATAAGGATTGGCAACCGTGTTGTCACGCACCAAAGCTGCGTCGATACCCTTAATGGGGACCCTGTAAGTGTAGGTTGCATTCGCCGGTGCAGTTGAAGCTGTTTTATTGTCCTTTGGGGTAACATTGTGCCAATATACAGCTTCCAAAACTGAACACCGTGTTCTCACCGCGATGCGCTTTATTGTACGATGGGATCTCTCAACTATCCCATTCCCAGATGGTACGTGGGGACAGCGAAATCGTATTTGTACATTCCACATCTTTGCAAATGCGGCAAACGTCTCTCCACAAAACGCTGCGCCATTATCCGTAAGCAGCTCAACCGGCGGCCCTCTTTCAAAAAACACTACTTCCAGCTCCATGATGATGCTAGCAGAGTCTTGGCGGTGCAAGGGCTTCCAAATGGCAAAACGACTGGGGCCGCAGTCTATCAGCATCAAGTATAGTTGATGTCCGAAATGGGTTACATCCATCGCAACCCTGTGCCAATTTTCTGCGACATCAAGCCTGTCCGGTTTCCAACGCACAGGGGCCGGTTCGATTGACTGGCATTCCTTGCATCCCCTAACCACCGCTCGCACCTCAGATTTTGTTACTCTTGGGTCGATCAACTTCATAAAATAGAGTGTTCTCTTCACACCGGGATGTCCGCTGGATTGATGAATGGCTCGTACTTAAGCAACATCTCGCTCTTCAGCCACAGCGCACATAGGTTATCTGGGGTCCGTCATTTTGCGCATTTCATTTAACCATCGCTGCGATACTCTAGTAAGTTGGTCGGCTCGATTGTTGCACGACTTGACAAACTCTACATCAATGTCCAGCTCGTATTCTAAGGCCAACTCTTGGAGTGTGGCTAACCGACGTCTAATTAGCATCTCGAAGGCTGCCTTGGTGCGCCCTCTCGTCCGTCCGGACAGAGTGTCAGCTACCCAGCGATGCACACATGCTGTACGTAAATGAATGGTTTTGGCCTTCCATTGTAATGCAAGGTTGACACCTCGCAACACAGCATCGAGCTCAGCCAAGTTGATGTGCTTGTCTTCGTGCACTGGTCGGAGCCAGCTTGCGAGTTCTTCCACGGCGCCATTGTTCTCCACAACCACACCGGTGGCTAAGGAGCTTGCATCTACCCACATGGTTACATTTTGCTCACTGATGCACCAGTCACCTTTCACTGGATCGTCCTGGGCTAGTCTCTTAAAAATGTCGTCGATCATCTGAGCTAGAAAAGGGTCCTGCACTTCATCGTCCCATCCAGTGGTAACAGTGTTTGCCCTCCGCTTCACAAATGCTGAGGCGACACGTAACCAACCGCATGCAGGAAAATGACCAGTCAACTTCCCGAACAGCGAGAAGACAATTTGGCGGGTAAGTTTATCGGGGACTACCGGAAGTTCACATCCACGACGCCATCGAAGTTTTCCTTGCTCCTCCCAGACATGCAATCCCTTTACGCGTGTGTCAATTCTTAGCCGCTCCGGGGTCTTACTTGACAGACCAAACTGCTCCAAATGTTCCTTGACGCAGACCACAGAACACACACTCTCATTAACAAAAACGTCGTAAATATAAGAGGAGGAAGCTGCGTTGACGATCTCGTCTTCGCTCAAGACAGTATTAACAATGGCCCGCATGATTAAAGGGGCAACATTGAGCCCAAATCCTAAGTGGGTTAGACAATACCTTTGTCCTTTAATCTCCACTGTTTGGAATGGCTAAAGGGACTTGTCGATGTGTACCTGCAGATAGGCCCGGCGTAGGTCCAGCACTGCAGCATTTGGTCCTTGCTGACGCCATTCCCGTAATTTTTGCGAACAAACATCTACGTTGGCCGCGTACGCATCAACGTACTCATTGAGTTCCCGATAGTCCATAACGGTCCGAACCTTCCGTTTGTTTTCCTGCAGAATGGCCATGAGGGGGATTAAACCCTTTGGGGGTCCGAGTTCCTCCTCCGGGTAAGGAAGCAGCCAGCCGTTATCTATCCAAATCTGGAGTTCCCGATCATACTCCTCCCGAATTTGTTCGGGAGCTGGATATTCTGCCAGTCTATTTCTTAACGTACCCGGAGGTTGGTTGCCAGCCCATTTCCAAGATGCGGTCCACCTCCGAGTGGTCTCATCGAATTCTACTTTAAAGTCGGGCTCGGTAATGGTGATATCAGCAACGACTGGTTCGACACACTGCGGAAACTTCACCTCACCGGTGCCAGTTACAGATATTCCTCCCAACTGTTTGATGGCGTCTAGTCCGAGCAGGAAGTCAAATCCAAGCAGGTCTCCATCCACGACTAGGGCCTCCATAGCGATGGACGGTTTTGCACCAACGCTAACTTGTACCACTCCGATTCCACAGCAGTCAAGTGCGCCTCCGCCTACTGTAGGCACGCATGTTGATTTTCTTGTCCATGCACGACAGCATGACTTGCGGACTCGTGACTGTGTGCATCCTGTATCTACCAGAGCTGTACGTGGTATTCCATTGATGCGAACTATCACTACAGGCAATGTGCCATTTACAAGAGTTTTGGGGAAGAGATTGGCGCTGAATTCTCGACCTCTTGCCCGTTTCCCGGATAACATTGAGCAATGTGCCCTTGCCGATAACACTGATAGCAAGTGATGGTCCGTCGATGCTTGGTACCAGCACCTTTGGATGGTTCACGACCCAGGAGACAATCGCTCGCCCTATGATTGACTCCATCGCATTTATAGCACCTTGTGTGCACATCTGTTTCCTTCAACTATGCAGCCACTGCGGCCTGCTCCGTAGGACTAGTGCACTTTTTTCAGAATAGCGCAAGCTCGTGCCAACACATGTGACAAATCCAGTTCTTCCATCTGAGATGACGCTCTTAAAAGCTCCTCTGCGTGCTCAGGCAATCCAGCAACGAATACATACTGCAAACACTTTTCCGATACGCCACCAAACAGAAACGCGAGTCTGCGCAGTTCTGTCAAAAAGACGTCGACCGTCTCCCCTGGATGAAGGCGACGTGCTGCAAACTGCTTCCACGCGGAGAAGGGATCTAAGGCGAAAGCTGTGTATAACGCTTTCTTAACGCAATTGAAGTTTGCGTCCTTCTCCTCACTCAGTTGCTGGTACACAGCATATGCGCCACCTGCCAAACGCATCGCAATAACACACTCAATTCGCTTCACACCGCTCAACTGACATATTAGTTCCGCCTTCTCCAACCATTCCACTACCGACTGTCCAGAATCGCTTCCGTCGAAAAGTGGTATCAGCTTCGGGTCGAAGGCCATAATGCCGAAATAGCTTCTGCGTGAAAACGGAAAAAAAGAACGAAAAAAAAAAAAAACAAAACAAACAACTTCTTGTGACACAAAAGACGAACGCCTTCCTGCGAACCAAAAACGAACGCCTTCTTGCGAACCTAAAACGAACGCCTTCTTGCGAACCAAAAACGAACGCCTTCTTACGACACAACTTTACGACAGCAAACGAGCAAAACGGCACCCATAACTGCTGCCGACGGACGACTGACCGCAACGGCTTTTGTCGCCCAAGAAAAGGCGCCACACGACTCTTCTCGGTCGAGTCCATTATGGTACCCGGCGACAACACACACACACGCAGTTCGAGGACGTTTCCGCGCATCCTCGTTACATTTCTTACTGCTTATTTGACACTATTTGGCTAAAAGAAAAATGGAGCTGCTTCTTTAATCAAATATGATTTTTTCCTTAAGCTCTATGCGACATTTTGGCATCAACAAATTTCACTGGTGTGAGAAAGTCAAATCCTTAAGAAATATAGGATTAAAAAAAAAAGGTTTCAATCTAAATAGGATGTAGAGCATATAATAAACAACTTGTCAGTAAATATGTTGGGTGTAACTCCAAAATTGTCCAAATCGTGTAACAACATGGGGTAATTGCCCACCGCACAAAATCTTTAATATCTAAAAAAAAAAAACGCTAAAACAATTGGGTTTTCTGATAAGAATCACTGAAAAACCCTTTGAGACACTCAGCTAAAAAGAGAACAGTTTAAAATCGTTTTGTGTCAGACTCAGTCTTCCAAAATGAGCAATGGCAAGAGGAAAAAGATCACAGGCCTTCAGTAATGGTACCAACATTCGTATTCTGACTTCCATCTACAAAGTCCATTCAAAAACCATCAAGAGAATGGTGACTAAGTTTAAAAAAGAGGGAACAGTAGAGAGGAAACTGAATCAGGAGGTCACAACAGCAAAAGAAATCATCATTTCAAATTTGACCGGAGGCGATCAATTAGAAAAAAATAAGATATTTGGCAAGTGAGAGAAGAGTTTCAGCTATGACAGTTCAAAAAGCAGCAAAAAAAAAAAAAAAAGACTTTGAAATGAAATCGTACGGGAAACGTGTGAGGCACCTTATTACTCCAGGACAGAAAGTTAGGCTAGAGAGGAAGAAGATCACCTTGAATAAGCTAGAAAATGATACTGGAATGATATATATATATATATATATATATATATATATATATATATATATATATATATATATGTGTGTGTGTGTGTGTGTGTGTGTGTGTGTGTGTCCGTTATTTCAATCCTTCATAACCGTAGCTATGATTTTCGTTGATGATCGATTTCATCACGATTAAGTTTGGAGAGTAACGATACGTTCAGTTTACAAAAGTGGGATCAGTAGAGTGGAAATCTGGATCAGGAGGTTACAACAGCAAGAGGGATCATCATTTCAACTTAATACATTCTTATTTTTCAAAGTAGAGTCCAAAAGTGTTAAAAAAAACCCTCGGAGAATTCCAGTAAGACATATTTAATCATATTTATTTCTAAGATACAACATTCAAAGCTTAATCTAACAATTGGGCAATTATGTTGTTACAGAATTTGGATAATTTTGATGTTACCTTTTGATGGTACCTGCAATTCGGAAATCCGCACATGGATTACTGCAGCCATGTCAGCGATGGCCAAATTGGCAAGAATATGGAGTAGCAGGATCAACTTTCAAACAAAGTACAGACTGTACAAATCTTTGGTAGTCTCCGTTCTCTTATATGGATGTGAAACATGGACACTGTTGGCAGATAAAGAGAGAAGGATCCAAGCGTTTGAGAACAAATGCATGAGAAAACTCCTTGGCATTTTCTATTGGGAACAAAAAAAAAAAAAACAATGCGTTTGTGTGGAAAAAGGGTTGAAAGTTTTGTGGGACACCAGGAACCTCTTGTCATTGTCAAACGGAGAAAAATGGCGTAGTTTGGACACATTACAAAGCACAACATTCTGTGCAAGACCATCATGCAAGGCAACGTTGAAGTTGGACGTCGGGGAGGACCGCCAATGCAAAAAACACAATGTCAAAAAATGGACAGGTATGAGTGTACCAGAATTTCTGATGGCTACCATTGATAGACCGTTGTAGAAAAGAGTTAGTGTGGCTTCTGCATTCGGATCCCCACCCCACTACGATTACAAAAATCAAGGGGATGATGATGATGATGATGATGCTGTTACACTCTGTATACAATGCACTGCTAAAAAGGGTCAGTTCCTTTTTACCCACACCAGTAAGTAATTGATTCTTGATAGTTTTTGTATCTACAATAGCCAGATTAACCTCAAAATGGTCTACTGCTGCCATATCTGGGTTGGAGCTACACATTCTTTACTTTCCAGTCTTGATAGTGTTCAAAGTCATCTACGCAGTGATGACTTATTTTCAACCCTACAAACTCGTTGCTACAGACAAAATGTCGAAAGCCTACGTATCGCTATTTCCAAAGCGAATGTTCTGACGAACTACGCCCTTGAGAGCCACAAATTCAAACATTCACAGCTAAGACCCAACACGCCATATTCGCTCGTATTCCATTCGTAAGTGAGACGTTTCACTCAGAGAGCTTCTTTCCAAGAACCTCTACTTTGGGAAACAGACTCCCGAAAGTATGCTTTCCCAATCACTACGATCTTAACCTGTTAAAGTCTACGCTCAATCATTATCTTTCGCACACATCCTCATAAATTTTACTTCTTATCTCATTCTCCTACTCTTAGGATCAATCTTTATGGTCTTTTTTTCCCTTAAATCTTGTTTTTTTTTACTGTCCTCTCTCCTTAATAGTAGTTTTTCTCATATTCTATAACATTCAGAAACAACTTAGTGGCATTAACGTCTTAGTGGCATTATTGCCTTGCTTGGGGTGAAATCAATAATAAAATATATATGTTAATCAATATCAGCCAAAGTAAAGGACAGCTGACGATGGCCAGAATGTAATTGATCGAAACGTCGTTTTCCTAATGAAATGATAAGAAGTATAGTTCGATTTTTTAAAAATCAAAATTGGTAGAGGATTACTGAATTACGTATATGATACGAACTTAAGTGAAAGAAGTAAGAAATAAATGTTTTATGGTAGGTAGATGACTTATATTGCAAAGACTTGAGAAGGTTAAGACTATACTTTTCTGGAAGCCATCGCCACAGGATCCTTTTTCCAGAAAATAAGTGCTCTTGAGAAAAAGATTAATATGCATTTCTTTAAGGATCTGTTGAAGAGAACGGAATACTAGAACTTTTTTTTAAGCAATTCACCCCGAGCAAGGCGGGAGTGCCACTAGAACGCAAGAGGTTACAGAGGATTGAGAACAAGATTAAAGAGACGTGTTTGATTTGTTTGTTTGTTTGTTTGTTTGGGTTTTATGGCATATCAACCACTGTGGGTTATTTAATGCCAAATCAAGTTTATATGAATTTTAAATGCCTATTTTGTATGGTATAAAAAACGTATAGCTGGCAACACTACTTTTTTACTCAAAAACTTAGAGCTGGCAACATTATTGTTTCAAAAACTTAGAGCTGGCAACATTATTGTTTCAAAATCTTAGAGCTGGCAACATTATTGTTTCAAAAACTTAGAGCAGGCAACATTATTGTTTCAAAAACTTAGAGCTGGCAACATTATTGTTTAAAAAAAAACTTAGAGCTGGCAACATTATTTTTCTGAAAACATTATCTGAGACCTTGCTGTTTATCGCCATACCCAGGACGCGGATGTAGTTTACCGTCATACCCAGGACGCAGACGTGTTTGAGGAAAGGATAAAGAGAAGGACGGGGAACAAGATCAAGGTATCAGAAGATGTCGATTGACATTACACTTGAATATTTGAAGATTATATTTATCAGGGAAGCAAGCAAGAGGAAGGAAGTTCCACAGACGGGAAGAGCAGTTGACCAATTCTTTATCTAATGTCTCAGGGTCACCACTTATGACTTTTCCTCGGTGTTGTAAGCAGCGGGCGATCCCTTTGTTTACGGTATAAATATAAATAAGTTCGAATAATGTAAATAGTGTACATAATACCTCATCTCAGAAATATAGATAGATACTGAAGGGCCGAAACGTTGTAATAAATAGAGCGACAAAGATGAAGACAATAGTCCGAATAATGTAAGTAATGTACATAATACCTCATCTCAGAAATATAGACAGTTACATTTAACTGTTATGACAGTAAAAGAGTGGTAGCGAGATGTCAGTCTAAACTAATTTTAAAGTACGAAAGCTTAAGAAAAAAATAAAGAAAACTTTGAGAGGAAAGTTTCAAAGGTTTCTTAAACACTAAAACTGAAATAAAGACAATGAAATAACTATTTCGAAATTAAATTTTATTTGTTAGTAAAAACGAAAGATACGAAAGTTTTCGTGAGAGAATGAATTGGGCGCAGATGTGAGTTGAAATATTGTATAAAAAATGTTTGCAGACGTCACAAAGAACGTGTACAACAAGAAAACAAAAACAAGAAAAAAAATCAAACAATTTAAGACAAGAAGTTATTTTTTAGGTACATATATAAGTAATTAGACGGCAATTATATACTCCATTGCTTACTGTTTCTACAACCAGACCACACTCAATCATACACATCGATATAATTGTCCATACAAGATTGTACATACACTCAGTCACAGACAGAGATTTATATCTAAACTGAAATATATTTCTACATACACACAAGTAAGCATACTCACATTCAATCAGTTTTATATACACATTAATAAGCAAACGTGTCTACATTTCTTCAAAAGTGTAAGTGCTGGAAACGGTAGCGGTATAATTAGCTAATACGGGTTAACATACCCGCAAAACCACAACAAAAATGGAAGCCAAGTTCGATCCCTTCCAAAAGCTCTTCTTCTATATTACATTAACATGGAATATATATATATATATATATATATATATATATATATATATATATATATATTAAGATGTTTCTCAATAAATAATTTAGATAATTTTGTCAACTTAATTTTTTACAGGACCCTCTCGTAATTACGGACCACTTTCTTAATATCCTAAATGAAACAAAGAAAATTACCATATTAATGCATATTCATTTTATTCCGAGTACTTTCGACATTAGCACAATGTCATCATCAGGGTCTTGTTTAAGTTAAAAAAAAAATTGTGCTCATCATTCTTCTAAGACGAAATAATTGGATTCATCTAAAATTTAATTTTTACGTCTGAAATGCAAAAAAATGATATGTACTATAAAATGTTTAAATTTTATCATGTAGGCAGGGGTGAAAACATCAAGGGAGGTAACTAAGTTATTGAAAAGTCTAGATATTTTTTTAAAAAAGAAAAAACTAATTAAAACTATTATTTAAAAGCTAGATATGTTAAACTCTCTACTGTAAAACTTTAAAACATTTGTGCAGTATTCATAATTAATTTTATTTAAGGTTGGTTTCAATTTTTAATATCGAAAGAGCTCTGAATAAAATGAATATGTACCACAGGTTAAATTTCTTTCTTCCTTTAATAAGGATACGAAGAAATTACGAGAGGATTCTTTCAAAAATAATTAGAGAAAACATTTTATTTAATGAGACATGTCCTAATATATATATATATATATATATATATATATATATATATATATATATATATATATATATATGTATATATATATATATATATATATATTTATATATATATATATAATTATAATATATATATATATACATATATGTGTGTGTGTGTCTGAATGAATGAATAAATTACAGATATGTCTGGTAATTTTTAACAAAATCCGTTCATGCTCACGAATAACTTTCCATGTATTGATATTAAAGGATGAGAAAAATGTCCTATAGCTGTTTAAATTTCTTTTATTTTCATTTCCCAAGTACTTTCGTTCTTCTCCCAAGGTCATCTTCAGGAGTGCAAGTAGTACAGAACTATATGCTGTTCATTAGTACAATCATTTATACAAAGTTATGCGTTGTTATCTATAACCATAGTTTTTTCATTATGCTTTTAAATGCAAAACAGTTGGCAGTGTGCTGAGCGCTCATTAGAACATGAAAAAAAATACCCCTTGTGGAATTTTTTCTCTCTATGTTGCTGCCTAAATACATACATACATACATGCATACATACATACATATATATATATATATATATATATATATATATATATATATATATATATATATATATATGTATATATATATATATATATATGTATAACATCTTAATATATATATATATATATATATATATATATATATATATATATATATATATATATATATATATATAGTGTATTGTGGGGTATTATTAAATATAACAGACAATGAATGTCTATTATGTTTGATTATGAACCGTTCTAAACCCCGTATATTTTGCTTTAATTTCGGGGAGAATAAAAACAAAAAATTGTCCAAAATTTGGATATTTCTTTATTAAGCTGTTCCTTGATCTAAGCTTTCGGCTCACATGAACCATCTTCAGAGTGGTTATGCTAACATTTAAACAAAGATATTCTTCATGAAATATGATATTCTTTTACGTTCACATAGAAGATTGCTATGCGACGATAGAACGGCATCATGAATTTACGACCTGCGTCTGCTATTCCGCGACCGTTTTTTCACTTTTTTTATCAAGTATCCCACATTGGGATAATAGAAGATCTGCCAAGAAAGGCAAATGTAGTAAGAAACTGCACGTACATTTTTTGTGGATGATCTAGCAATTAAAGAACTTTCTATACATTTTGTCTTAGTAAATTACTTCCTCTTTAAACTAAATTTAATTAAATAGTATTAGCACATAAGTGAATATAATGGATTCGAACACGGTTCTACGATTCTTCAATCCGAGCTGATATCCATTACCATGCCTCATCTAAATTAAAGTAGCTTTTTTTTAATAGGAAATTGTTGTCGGACTCATTACGGTGGGCAAGTAATGCATTGAATGGGTTGTTTTGTAAAAGATCCCTTTTATGTTCATATAATATTTTATTTAAATGACCACAAGACAATAAAAGACTTTGTCGATACTAGACAAAACAATACACTAAAATATAACGGACGAGTTTACTCCATCGCCTGTAATATTTGCCAGAAAAATACATGGGAGAAACATCAAGGAATGTAAATAAAAGGTTATATGAACATAAAATGGATATTTTACAAAATAATATATCAAATGCATTAGTTGCTCACCGTAATGAGACTGACCACAAATGTGACATAAAAAATGCTACCATAATCAAAGGAGAAAATAATTCATTACGACGTAAATGTCTAGACATTGCCTTAATATATAAAAGAAAGTAAGTTTTTTATATATCGCACACGGATAAAAAATCTAGGAATAAGATGTTAAAAGTGCCACTGTAGTCTTTAAGAATATTTATTTAGAGTAACTTGCATTTTGAGAATTTACAGAAATTTTTTGGGAAAACTGCTTATTGGCTCTGACTCACTCACACATTTATATATATATATATATATATATATATATATATATATATATATATATCAATCCAAATAAATATATTAGTTCTATCACTGATATTGTGCGCTTTTCAATAAGTACCGCGCTTATATAATATATAAATAATACATATACAAAATTGCATATATATATATATATATATATATATATATATATATATATATATATATATATATATAATAAATTAATTTATTTAAAATACGTTTTTTCGCTACACAGTATATATATATATTGGAGTCTATATATATATATATATTGGAGTCTATATATATATATATATATATATGTTTCTGTTTCTGTGTCGATGGGCGTGTCTAAAACCTTCAAATATATGTGAAAAAAACAACAGGTAAAACGATAAGCTATCTTTTTGACTTATTAGCTTAAAACTATATTTGAATCATAGAATCGGAGATAGGCTGAAAGACAGTTTGAGACAGTGAGAGACAGAGAGAGAGAGACATAGATAGATACATACATACATGCATGAATGCATAGATAGATATAAACAAATTGTGATAGATAGATAAATAGATAGATAGATAGACACCTCATATGCTTACCTCAATGTAAGAATTTGATAGGTAGATAAACAGAGAGATAGATAGATACATAGCGAAATTTATATAAACACACAGCGATACACACACACACGCACACACACACACATACATATATATGTATATATATATATATATATATATATATATATATAGAGAGAGAGAGATGCATATATACATACATATATGCATACCTATATTATTACAATATCATACTACCTAGACGTACGAATTTGATAGACATATAGATATGAACACACTCTGATATATGTATATATATATATATATATATATATATATATATATATATAGAGAGAGAGAGAGAGTGAGAGAGAGATACATATATACATACATATATACATACATATATTATTACAATATCATACTACCTAGACGTACGAATTTGATAGACATATAGATATGAACACACTCTGATATATATATATATATATATATATATATATATATATATATATATATACAGAGAGAGAGAGAGAGGGAGAGGGTGATACATATATACATACATGCATACATACATATATTATTACAATATCATACTACCTAGACGTACGAATTTGATAGACATATAGATATGAACACACTCTGATATATATATATATATATATATATATATATATATATATATATATATATATATATACAGAGAGAGAGAGAGAGAGGGAGAGGGTGATACATATATACATACATGCATACATACATATATTATTACAATAGACACGTCATACCTAGAAGTACGAATTTGATAGACATATAGATATGAACACACTCTGATATATATATATATATATATATATATATATATATATATATATATATATATATATAAAGAAAGAAAGAAAGAAAGAACAGTAAGATATATAATCCGGTGTTCTTATAGATATTTTTATTTTTACAAAATAGTGCTCAATGTAAATTTACAGAGCATTAATATTATAAATTAATTGACTTAAAATATGTTTTTTTTTAAATATTGTTTTTTTTAACTGTGTAGCGAAAAAAATATATTTTAAGTTAATTAATTTTTAAAATGTATGCAACTTATTTGTATATATATATTACGAAATGGACAAAGTCCGACAATTTATTTATTAAAGACATTTTTATGTTTAACGTTCTTTTTATAGATACAAGTATTTAAGTAAATGCTCTGTTTATAATAAACAGTATTAAATAACATTTACCGGCCTGAATGTCCGAGAAATTTTCATAGAAAATATTCGTCTTTGGACAGGATTCAAACCTGCATCTTATACGGAACCGCCATTTAACCCGGCGTGCCTAACCGATTCGGCCACAAAGGATAGTTCCGTTGGCAAGGTCGAATTTACTGCTTATAAACAGTTCGAATCCTGTCAAAGGACGAATATTTTCTATGAAAATTTCTCGGACATTCAGGCCGGTAAATGTTATTTAATACTGTTTATTATAGTTTATTATAAACAGAGCGTTTACTTAAATACTTGTATCTATAAAAAGTACATTAAACATAAAAATGTCTTTATATATATATATATATATATATATATATATATATATATATATATATATATATATATATATATATATATATATAACTTATTTGTAGATAGATAGATAGATATTACCATAGAAACGTAATATGCTTAACTTGACAAAAGCCTTTGCTAATATGGTTCATATTTATCTCGTCAAATGTCAATATGTTTCAAGGAATGCTATCGATGTCCGCTGGTATGCATTAGATTTACACTGTATGTTGATATAGAGTTAACATTTACAAAGAAAAACAATCTTATGAAACGTAAAATTTTGGATGACATATAAGCAAACGTGACAGTGGAGAAAATTGTGTTAAGTTTAATTTAATGAGATTCGGCAGCATATGGCCCAATATTTCTCTTCCCTCACTACTTTTTCAGTGTATGTCACATTGAATTTTCACGCACACACACACACACACACCCACACACACACATATATATATATGGTGCGATTGATAAATTGTCGTCTAAAGGTGTGATTTTGAAAAATAACACTAACATCTCATTGTAACATATATATTTACACATTATGAAATGGACAATTATTTTAAGACATTTTTTATGCTTATACGTTCTTTTTATAGATACAGATATTTAAATAAATGCACTGTTCATAATAAACAGTATTAACAACATTTAACGACCTGCGTGTCCTAGAAATTGTCATAGAAAATATGTGTCCTCCGACAAGAATCAAATCTGTAGCCTATACGGAACCGTCAGATAGTCTGACTTGCTTTTACCGATTGAGCCACAGAGGAGAGTTTCGGTTAGCAAGGTCGATTTTACTGTTTTTAAACTACAACTCTCCATAATTTTCTCTCGTACATTCATATCGGCTCCTCTGTGTCCATTTCATAATGTGTGACGTGATTTGTTTACATTTGCATACGCATCGATCCATGATGCAGGCATATTTGCCTACTGACGAGTGTCGATACACCACAGGATTTAAGGTTAACTGTTGTATTAGACAACCTACTATTTTTAGCCATAATTTTTAAGGTCACTTTATATTCAGAAATACAGTGTGTGTATATATATATATATATATATATATATATATATATATATATATATATATATATATATATATGTTTCTGTGCGTGTGTACATGTTCGCCTTCATATTAATGGAAGGTATATATTTATTTTATTGTGTATATACTTTGTTTTATACCAAGTTCCTTTTGGATATATATATATATATATATATATATATATATATATATATATATATATATATAAACAATCATAACTCTCCCCAGCTTCCATTTTCTTCGTATCTGTGAATTGTGATGTCTTCCTAGGAATTATGATTCTGTGGTTTCCCGATACCTACACAACGGTTCGGAATCTCAATATTCATTGTTTCTTTAATTTTGTGAAGTAATATATATATATATATATATATATATATATATATATATATATATATATATATATATATATATATATATATGTATGTATGTGTGTGTGTGTGTGTGTGTGTATTAGATAGGAAAAGACAAAATTTCTAAGGCATTTTTAAAAGAAAAAGCTAAAAAAAAAACAAGTGGTTTCGTCCCAGGATTTATTAAGTTTATTTTTCTGGGAATAGAAAATTTAAAAAGGGCGTAAATTAATTTAAATTAACGAATGGAATGGAAAAGAAACAAAAATGAATTTCAAGAAACTAGAGTCCAATAAAATTAAGAGGCAGTAAGCATTCCCTCTGTTTACAAAGGGAAGGCTCACGGGATCTGATATACAAGGACTCTAAAACCTTGAGATGAAATGTAGAGTGGGACCTAGATAAAATCCAAAAACGGTCCGCACTAAAATTAACCACACATTTCCTACTATTTATTATATGCTCATTACATGCCTTATAAATTTTGTCTTTTCCTATCTAATATATATATATATATATATATATATATATATATATATATATGTATATACTGTAGTTTCAAAATTCAAGGCACCCATAGTAATTTGTCCCCAAAAGTATTAGGTTGGTGCAAAATAATGTCGTTTTCTCACATATGTTACTATGTGAGAAAACGACATTATTTTTGCACCAACCTAATAGTTCTTTTCTACTTAAATAAGAGATAAATTATTATACTTGGTTAAAAAGCAAGTCTGATTTTTATTAGAAATTTTATTATGTCGAAACAAAAAGATATCTTTTATGATTATATTTTGCTCTTGTCAAAATATCCTCCTTTAGTCTAGATTATTGCAGCACTTTTGGTGGCTACAAACATTTAAAATGTAGCGTATATATATATATATATATATATATATATATATATATATATATATATATATACATTATAGTGTGCAGTTTATATTTATATCATAAAGAAACAATTTATAGAAAGAATTAAATAGCAATGTTAATGTGATTAATGTCGAAATCGATCGACACATATTTCGTCTTAGTGTTTCCCTAGTGGGAAAATTGCACCCTGAAGATGACAATTTGGAATTGTTGAAAGTACCTGGCATGTGTATTCCATCTGACAACAACTGTATTATAAGGATCTTATTATTCAAGGAACTAATAGTAAGTTAATGTCTCATTAATTTCTGTTAGCAAAGTGATTTCGCCATTAATCTCATTAACAACGCTATTTAATTCTTTGTAAAACTTGTTTAACAAAGAAAATACAAGCTTCACACTCTAATATATTTTCGACGTCAGATCCGCAGCACAGTAATAATCAGAATCTTAAATTATGTGGAAAATTACAAAGACGTTTTTACTCTACTCATTGGATAATACAAAGTCCATTTCACTTTAACAGATAAATACATATAACAAGACAATTTCGTGGATTTTTAACGTTTCGAAATTCAAAAAACTTCTAATTGTATTGATTTGAACAAGAACTCTAGCGTTACAGCATCAAACGCTACAAAAACATATATTCAACTGTCAATAAATAGCATTATGTTTTTAAAACAATCTTTTGTTCTACACATATTTTCTCTTAGTGTTTGCCTATATATGGGAAAATTGTGCCCTGAGGATGACAATTTGAAATTGTCGAAAGTACTTAGCGTGTGTCTTCCATCTGACAACAACTAAAATATAAGGATCTTATTATTTAAGAAATTGATAGTAGGTTAACGTCTTATTAAGTTCTGTTAGCGTAGTGATTTCACCTTAATTCCCATTAACATTGGTATTTAACTCTTTGTATAAACTGTTTCGTTATGATATATATATATATATATATATATATATATATATATATATACCAGTTAACAATTTTTAACTAACAATAGTGGAGCCTGTTAGCTAAATTGAAACTTCAAAGCAAATTCTCAATTTTGAATTGTAACATTTATGGACAAATATATAAATCGTAAACAAAGTCTCAATATAAGATATTAAAATAAAGTTGCTTATGTTGCCAATTAAGTTAACACATGTTGGAAATATTAAGTAAGTAGAAATTATAAAAATGGAACACAAGTGGTTGATTGTGTTAGTTATGTGGTGCCAGTATCAGCAGATGTTAAGTATCTCTCGATGTTTAAGTATCTGGGAAGTGTTCTGGCGGAGGATTGTAGGTGTGTACGCTATGATTGCAAGACGGACTGGGATGGCCAAGGATGCATTCCAGAAGTTGGGCAGAACACTGCGAAACACGAGGATTTCTATGGTGACAAAGAAAAGAGTACTGAGCTGCTACGTGACAGCTGTTCTCCTATACGGCAGCGAATCAGTACCTAGATGGGTGACAGTTTTGGAATACCAAGTGGCTGTAAGCTTGGATGAGCGGGTGGTGTAATAGCGTTTCGGTATTGGAGATCGGGGAGAGCCAAGTTCCAGACTGGTTCCTTATCATCAGTGAAAATACACTTGGGAAAAGTATGAATCAATCTCTTTTACACCCAACTCTGGCTTAATTAGTAGGACTTATAACGACAAGAGGTTGATAAGCCGTAAAAAACAAATCAATCCGTCAATCAATGTCTTGAGATCCATTACCTTCTAAGAAGAAATGTTCAAATAAAGGGTGTTTCATTAATAGAGATTATCCATAAAGGTGTTTCATTAAGAGGGTTCAAAGTCAGCAGTAAATAAATCAGTGTTATTGGTGAAAATTTATTCATTTTTCTATTGGATCGTGTTATTTAAGTCATGGCAATTATGTGTGAAAAATTGATATCGCCCAAATATCTGCCAAATCTGAAAGAAAGACAACAAAAAAAAAATGATTAAACGCTTAAACCTAATTCACATTAAAATTGGTCCAAGTTATTGGAACATCCTTTACATATACCCCGAAACAGGGGTGGGGGGCTGAACTAATTTCAATTCGAGGGTAATTTGCAGTTCAAGTTCCGCGTTAAGTTTCTAATAAAAAATTTCCCGAATAGTTCCATTCAGTTGTAAATGTATATACACGATTTACATTCGCACTATCGTCCCCATCTTTGTCGCCATATTTATCACAATGTTTCGGCCGTTGTACGCTCCGGCCTTCTTCAGGGGTTGGAATGTCAAAGACACATGGCACAGTGGATAAAGGCGTTAGTTAAATCCAGTGACAGGACCCAAAGAGTGTGAGTTCAATACCTGGTTATGGCGGTGGAGAACTTGGAGAGGGGAATTAACAGGAGATAACTGAGAACTGACATCCGTGAAACTAGAACAGTTTACCCCAGTGAGCGAAATAAAGTGTTCAGTTCGACATTCCAATCAACTGAAGAAGGCCGGTGCGTACAGCAGTGGAAACTTTGTGATAAATATGGCGACAAAGACGAGGAAAATAGTCCGAATAATGTAAATAGTGTACATAATACCTCATAGCAGAAATAGAGACACATGTAAATGTATATGCTTAATAAAAAATAACAATGATATTTGATAAAATCTACCGTTTTGGAGTTATCAACAATAAAAGTCCGGACTCATTCTGCACCCTGAGACAGGTCTATGTGTGTTTGAGAGTGTCCATTTAAATAGGTAGGCAATAATGTATATTTGTACTAAGGCTTAAGTCATCTAGAAAGTGTTATTGTATTTTACAAACATATATAAGTAGTGAATACGGATAAAGTGCAAACGATATTTACAAATATGTGGAAGATTGCAACAGAATCTCAAAGCTGGCATTATGTCACGTCTAAGATATTGCTCGAGGAATCTCTCATTTATACAAAAAAAAAGAAAAAAAAATATCCATCGGAATTTTCTGCATCTATCGGCTTGTAAATAGGTACAAGACTCTCTGCAGAATATAAGGACACATGAAAAATGAAACAGTATAAAAAGGTTTTCAGTAACGACTTCTGGCATAATTTGAAATATTAACATGACTTTTTCTTGTTTTGATGAGTTTCAAGATAATGAAGGATGCGTGAAATAAGTTGGATTCACAGAATGGTAAAAAGATAGAAAAGGAGGGAATAAAGAAAGGAAGCAAGAGAGATATAGAGGATAAAAGAGAAGAAAGAAGAGAGGGTGAAAGGAAGGAAGGAAAGAAGATAGGCAGTATGAAAGAAAAAGAGAATACCAAAGAGGGAGGGAGGAAAGGAGAGTAAAAGAAAGAAGGGGGGAAGAAATGGAATAAGCAAGGAAAAGAGAAAGGGAATAAGCAAGGAAGAGATATCGAAAGAGGAAAGGAGAAACAAAGAAAGAGACGGAGGAAAGAATGGGTAGAGGAATACATAGACGTAAGGAAGAGAGGAAAACAAAAAAGAGACAGAAAGAGAGGGTGAGACGGAGAAAGAGCGTGAACGACGGAAAGGAAGAAGTAAGAAAGGGAAGAAGGAAGGGATGAGATGAATGAGAAATAATTTTAGGAAGGAAGGAAAGAGTGTGTTTTGGAGGTTGATATATTAAAAGAATGCAATACTTGGTGAGGCTCGTTAGCAGAACTCGATCAAAAAAAAAAGAAAGAAAATAAAGGTGAAAGAAAGAAAAGAAAAGGGCGAATTAAAATAAAAAGAAAGAAAGAACAAAAGAAAGAAAGAAAATTTATGAATAGATTAAAATGGAAAGAACGAAAGAAAGAATAAAAGTGAATAAAACTGAGAAGAACTTGAAAAGAAAGAAAGAAAGAAAGAAAGAAAGAAATGTCAACGTAGACTTTAATAAGAAAAAGTAGAAAAAGAAAGGAAGGTGAATGAGACAGAGGAGAGCTTAAAAAGAAAGAAAGAAAGAATAAAAGGTGAATAAGACTGAGGAGTACTTGAAAAGAAAGAAAGAAAGAAAGAAAGAAAGAAAGAAAGAAAGAAAGAAAGAAGTCAACGTAGACCTTAATAAGAAAAAGTAGAAAAAGAAAGGAAGGTGAATGAGACAGAGGAGAGTTTAGAAAGAAAGAAAGAAAGAAAGAAAGAAAGAAAGAAAGAAAGAAAGAATAAAAGGTGAATAAGACTGAGGAGAACTTGAAAAGAAAGAAAGAAAGAATAAAAGGTGAATAAGACTGAGGAGAACTTGAAAAGAAAGAAAGAAAGAAAGAAAGAAAGAAGTCAACGTAGACCTTAATAAGAAAAAGTAGAAAAAGAAAGGAAGGTGAATGAGACAGAGGAGAGTTTAGAAAGAAAGAAAGAAAGAAAGAAAGAAAGAAAGAAAGAATAAAAGGTGAATAAGACTGAGGAGAACTTGAAAAGAAAGAAAGAAAGAAAGAAAGAAGTCAACGTAGACCTTAATAAGAAAAAGTAGAAAAAGAAAGGAAGGTGAATGAGACTGAGGAGAGCTTAAAAAGAAAGAAAGAAAGAAAAGAAAAGAAAAGAAAGAGAGAGAATGACAAAATGAGAGAGAGAGAGAGAGAGAGAAATGAATATTAAACTAGAATAAAACGAAAGCGAAAAGGAAAAAAAGAAAAAGAAATAATAAAATTGATGAATGAACCATATTAGGAAAGAAAGAAAGACGGATGGAAAAACAAAGGAGAAAGAAAGAAACCGATGAACTGAAAGAAAAAAAAAGAAAGACAAAAAGCACGAAAGAAAGAATTAACATTTACGAAAAGAAAGAAAGAAAGAAAGAAAGGTGAAAGGCTGAGGAGAGCTTGGAAAGAAAGAAAGAAAGAAAGAAAGAAAGAAAGAAAGAAAGAAAGAAAGGTGAAAAGGCTGAGGAGAGCTTGGAAAGAAAGAAAGAAAGAAAGAAAGAAAAAAAGAAAGAAAGAAAGAAAGAAAGAAAGAAAGGTGAAAAGGCTGAGGAGAGCTTGGAAAGAAAGAAAGAAAGAAAGAAAGAAAGAAAGAAAGAAAGAAAGGTGAAAAGGCTGAGGAGAGCTTGGAAAGAAAGAAAGAAAGAAAGGTGAAAAGGCTGAGGAGAGCTTGGAAAGAAAGAAAGAAAGAAAGAAAGAAAGAAAGAAAGAAAGAAAGAAAGGTGAAAAGGGTGAGGAGAGCTTGGAAACAAAGAAAGAAAGAAAGGTGAAAAGGCTGAGGAGAGCTTGGAAAGAAAGAAAGAAAGAAAGAAAGAAAGAAAGAAAGAAAAATTGAAGACTAGACTAAAATAAAAAAGGATGAAAGAAATACAAAGGAGGAGAAAGAAACATTGTGATGAATGAGTTAAGGAAAGAAAAAAGTTAAGACAAAAGTGATCACTAGACTAAATTAAAAAAGGGAGAAAAAAACAAAGAAAGAAAGATTATGAAAGAAAAAAAGCAATTTTTTTAGAACGAAAGTAAGAAAGAAAGAAACATGGAAATTGCCATGAAAAATGGAGTAGACAAAGATGAAATAATTCTCATTATCCCAGAAGGCAGGAAAACGAAGAGAGAGATCTTCCAAAAGAATTTCCCTTGTCACAAGATTGTTATCGAAATGTAATCGATACATTCCAATATTATAAACCACGCAGTCGATGAAGAGACATTTCAAACCTGCAAGTCAATGCTGGCATCCATCTGTTTATCAGACAGAAAATCAGCTAGATTTTTTTTTTCAGCGTTCATCTACCAAAGGGAACATTGTAATAAATTGTGATAAGCACTATTGGAAAAACATCCGTTTTAGCGCAGGAATTTTCATCCGTCAATCATCGTGAATAGACCTTTTTTTTATTATTATTAAAAATTATTTCCCTCTAGGCAAGGCGATAATGCCACTATGATGCAAATGGTTAATGGGAGTGGAAGAGAGTGAGAAGAATTTTGTGAGAAGAAAGCATTGTAAAAGAACAGGTTTCAGGAAGTTGGCGATCGACATTTCATAAAAACTATTTGATCGTAGGTGACAGGGAAGGAAAATATCAGAAACATTTACGTGCGAGAAATGCGAGAGAAGAAACTATTAAAATAGAACTTACGCTTACATCTGTTTTAAAAGTAAAACGTCGAGATCTATATAGAAATCTAGTACTATGATTAAATTTATGCGGTCGAGAAAACTTTTTAGAACAATTGCACGGAAAATATTTATAGAAAAGACAGAGGGAAGCCGCGTCACGTCGGTGAAAAAGTAAATGGACTCGAGATTAGAGGTCAGAACCGTTAAAATTATAAACTTTTCCTTTGATTTTATCTGAATTGTACGACCCTTGTTACGTATCACATTTTTTTTATTTAAATTAAATTTAAATTTGAAGAAAAGAATGATTCTATGCAAAATATAGAAGGAGAAAGCCAGAAGATGGAGGCCTCATCGGTAAGGTCAAAATGAGACAATATGTCAAGTTGAACAAGAAATCATCAATCAGTGGCTGGTATCTTACAATACATATTTTTTTCGACAATTCAACTGTCATATCAATGTTAAATTCCGCTGAATTCATTCAATCAAGTATTGATCAAATAGATATCAAGGGGGTCAGATCAAAATGTTTTTGATCCTCACTCACTGAAATCGTTACCCTTTGATTTAAATTAAATTTAAATTTGAACAAGGGAATGAATCCTATCCAAAATATGGAAGGAGAAAGCCAGAAGATGGAGGTCACATCAGCAAGACCAAAGTGAGACAATATAGGCGTAGAGTTGATCAAGAAATCACCAATCAGTGGGTAGTGCCTTACAATATATATTTGTTGAGACAATTCAACTGGCATATCAATGTTGAAATCTGCCCATCAATTCCTGTGATATAATGGAATATGCATACACCTGTGTTCCCCCTCACTGGAATATAAGTGGCTGGTGTCCGTCATAAATACCGACGGACGTGTAGGAGAGTCAAAGAGCCTTAGTCTGAGAGCTAAGTCTATAACGACGCCCATTGAACTACGCCATCGATCTACACTTCTTACCTGCGACTACGACGCGTACTAATCGATTACTGCGACCGTATTCTACTTGGTTATAGAAGCCAAAAACACTTAGCTACTTCGTTCAAATATATCCCTTTCCGAGACATATCAATTCGATCTCATCCTCATCGCCAACTGATATGTCCCGGATATATTTGAACGAAGTAGCTAAGTGGTTTTGTCTACTATAACCAAGTAGAATACGGTATCAGTAATCGATTGGTACGCGTCGTAGTCGCAGGTAAGAAGTGTAGATCAATGGCGTAGTCCAATGGGCGTCGTTATAGACTTAGTTCTCAGACTTAACGCTCTTGTCTCTGTCGTACCTACACATCTGTCTGTATTTATGACGGACACCAGCCAATCATATTCCAGTGAGGGGGAACACAGGTGTACGGATATTCCATTATATCATCATTCAATCAAGTACTGATCAAATAGATATCAAAGGGGTCATATCAAGCTGTTTTTCCCCAAACCCTCAACTGAATTTTTTTTGCCTTTGATTTAAATTAAATTTAAATTTAAACAAGGGAATGACTCCTATGCAAAATAGAAAAGGAGAAAGCCAGAAGACGGAGGTCATATTGGAAAGATCACTGAGTAATATTAAAACGGCAAAATTGTTATCAATACTTCAAAATGGATCAATCGAAGCTTTGTCTTTTAATTTGTAACTGCGCTGGTTCTAAAGGTTTTGACGAAGAGAACGAAGGTGATGCAAAAATCGCCAATGTTGGACAGTAATTTACTAAGGAATAATTTTAAGGCTAACCCTGACGGAAATGTATGTGAAGACATAGAAAAGATTAACAAATGCAAAAGGATATATATATATATATATATATATATATATATATATATATATATATATATATATATATATATATATATATAAATGTCTGATATCATTAATTACGATTTTTACCATCACATTTTCTGCTTATATATTTTACACGTTGAAAATAAATTTACTTTTATACGAATAAATCTGTATCCAGATTCAGACCACAGAGCTTAACCCGTCGTGGAAGCAGGCGGTGAAAGTGAGATTAAGCCAGATCAAATCTGCCACATATAATCCTATGCCATACAGACAGACAACATCACTGATTATTCGCAAAAACATCTATTATATATATATATAAAAAAAGATCTGATTTTCTGTCCGTCACACACTGCCCGTGATTTTACCTGTGCGGTTGTCATGCATGAGATTTTAAATCTCTGCCGCATTCCGTGTCCTACGAAATTCAGTCACCCCCCCCACAAAGGCGTCATGTGGCACAAGACCTTTTTAACGTGGGATCTCCGAGCCCGTGGTCTCGGCCAAAAATATGCCCATTGAACCTGTATAAACGGGTTCAGGGTGGGTTTACATCCCCGAAAGAGACTCCGCCCTTCGGTGTAGCCTCCTTCGGGTCCCTCCCTGCCCGAAGGCAGAAAGTTCAACAGAACAGCCGGTCAAGACTTGTACGACTGACTGAGTTGCCTACTCCTGAGGCGCAGTATTTATTAAGTATGGAATAGTCCATTATTATTATTATTATGGGTAAGACCCCATAACACTAATTAATCCTAATAATAATTTACTAATACAGTCAGTTAAGTGCACCACGTGGTACACGCTTGCGCTATCATGTATCTTTCGATACATAACTAACGAGGCAGATTTTTCCCGCAGTAGGTTACCAATTCTTTTTGTGGTAGACTGGTTGCCAACCAAGGTTAAAGAACCCAGTCTGTCCTGCTATTCAACTCATAGCTGGGGGAAAAGAGCTGGATTCAATACCTTTCCTAAAGGTATTTGTGCGTAAGCGAATCTAACGAACTCTATTGAGATTCGAACTCAGCTCTCCGAGTTCTTATTCCGAGCCGATATCCATTACACCACATTACAATTTTACCAATACATGTCCTACTAATTAACCCATAGCTGGGGGAAATGTGTATTCATACATTTATCAAAGGTATTTGCGCGTGAGTGAATATAATGGACCCCACTGGAAATGGAACTCGGCCCTTTTCGAATTCTGAGCCGTTATCCGTTACACCACTCGCACATCGAACCTTAGAGCACCCGGTAATCCCAAGCAGTCACTCATCTAGGTACTGATCGAGTTCGACATTGCTTAACTTCGATGATTGTTAGGGAAGTGGTGATATGACCGTAAGCCGGTAATAAATGATGATTTCTTAAAGTTCGTTTTTCATTATGTAGAGCTAT
Source organism: Acanthosepion lycidas (assembly GCA_963932145.1). Classification (NCBI taxonomy): domain Eukaryota; kingdom Metazoa; phylum Mollusca; class Cephalopoda; order Sepiida; family Sepiidae; genus Acanthosepion; species Acanthosepion lycidas. The sequence continues at coordinate 10,002,041 of OZ010589.1, read as the reverse complement.
TTTTATATACATTTTATATATTTTTATATATTTTTTACATATTTTTAATATATTTTTTATATATTTTTATATGTTTTTAAATTTTTTTATATATTTTATATATTTTTAATATATATTTATGTATTTTTATATTTTTTTATATTCTATATATTTTGTATATTTTTCATATATTTTTATAAATTTTTATAATTTTTTTATATATTTTTATATATTTTTTTAATATTTTATATCATTGAATTAAAATACATATGCGCATGCGTAAACGTACATACAGACAATTTGAATGAAATTGAAATAGACATCTGTGCCACGAAGATTAATTTCGATTTATATCTAACAACAGTCTTTGGTGTCTTAGAAATGGTGTTCAATGCATCTGATAACAGGATTGTTATTCTAAAGACGGAATCTATTTGCACCCGTTGCAAATTCAATTCAAGTGTGAAATTCTTGCAATTAAAATTAAAATTGAAGTCTCTTTCATTGTCATATATTTAATTTTAAGGGGATATATGAAAGTATTATTTCATTATGTCATCGACACGTGACTTATCATTTGGCAACTTTGGGGAATGATTGAAATTTATTTGCTTCCCAAACGAAACCCCAGACCGTTCAAACAAGATAACAAAAGAAAAATATTTAAAATATTCAACAAAATTATTCCGTCAGTTAGAAGTTAGAAGATACAGATAATGTAAAACACAGGGTGTTCATTAAGATGCAATAAAAATATTCCAAAAGCAAATGATGACGTAAAGGGAAGTACAAGGTGTCCATAAAGTATCTTTACAATTTAAAAAAATATTCCAAAAGCAAACGAACAAACAAATATGTGGAAATTGTTACAAAATGAGGAGTAGATATTGTAGTTTTTTTTCTCATCCAACTCTATATAGGCACCATTAGTTGCATGAAGCATTTCAAGATGGTACTCGAATTTTTGCCATGTTCGTTGTAGCATAGCCTCATCAATAGTGGCATCAGTGATCTTTGGCTTTAGATCAGTGATGTACCATATCTTTGTTCGATACGCGATATCGTTAACATAATCCCGTAGAAAGAAGGTCAGAAGAGTGATATCTGGTGACCAGGGAATTGATCCATCCCTTCCAATCTACCGAGGTTAGAGGTTCATTTAACAGTAAAAGAGAAGGAGAAGACATTAGTGAAGAGAAAGGACAATAAAAGAACAGTTTCAGAAAGACAGAAGATGGCGATAAAGTCACTAAGACGCAAGGTGTTACAGGGAGTGAAAGATAATGAGAAGACTTTAGAGAGGAGAAAGAACAATAAAAGAACAGGTTTCAGGAAGACAGAAGATGGCGATAATGCCACTAAGATGCAAGGGATTACTGGGTGTGAAAGATAATGAGAAGACTTTAGAGGGGAGAAAGGACAATAAAAGAACAGGTTTCAGGAAGACAGAAGATGGCGATAATGCCACTAAGACGCAAGGGGTTACTGGGAGTGAAAGAAAATGAGAAGAATTTAGTGAGAAGAAAGGACAATAAAAGAACAGGTTTAAGGAAGACAGAAGACGGCGATAATGTCTATAATACGCAAGGGTTACTAGAGGGAAAGAGAATAAGAAAACTTTAGTGAGGAGAAAGAACAATAAAAGAACAGGTTTCAAGAAGACAGAAGATGGCGATAATGCCACTAAGACGGATGGGGTTATTGGGAGTGAAAGAGAATGAGAAGACTTTAGTGAGGAGAAAGGATAATAAAAGAACAGGTTTCAGGAAGATGGCAAACGATGCCGCATTTAATTTTTTAGTCGTAGATGGCAGGGAATCAATAAACCGGGAGATAGTTCAACAGCTGACAAGTGCGAGAAAAGAATCTATTAGGATAGAAGTGATGGTTACATCTCGCTAATTCAACAGTAAAAATTGTCAATCTAGTCGTACACTTAAATTCTATTAAGGTAACAAGAATTACCTTTAGAAAAGACAGGAGGAAGCCTCGTCACGGTGGTAAGAAAGTGACGGAAGTCGAGATGCCAGGCAAGGATCAATAATATTGCAAACCCTTTCGTTGCTGTTATTATCACAATGTTTCTTTTGTTGTGGTGTCAGTAGAAACGGGGCCAGTAATAACTGAATGCTACTAAACAAAAACTATATCCCTATGCATGGCAATGAAACGAGAACAATATACACCTGTGATTTAAAGAAAGGGTTTCATGTTAGCCGAATCGAAATACACCTGATGAGGTTTAAAGAGAACAACAGTCGGTAAAGAGCAAGATAAAGACAATAGTAATTAATGCAAATATATGATTTAATTAATCGTTAGAAATTTAGATGCCCAAATTGTTAAGGGGGTGCTCATGGGAGACATGACCCCAGTGCGAGTCGAAACGTTGTAGAAAACTCTTTTTTCATAGTCGATTTTGTGCCGTTTGATTTGTTGGTCAAAGGGATTATTTCCGCATAGATTTTGGGTAAGATGCAAGGATAATTAGATCTGGCACAAGGCTGAAAGTATTGGGCGCCCAGTGAGAATCGTACACAGTCGTAATTGTTCAATCAAGATAAGCTTACTAAGCAATACACGTCGTCGAGCTGCCCAAAATGAATAGAGAATAAAAACAGTTGCTAAACCCAGAGTGTTGCAATAAAAAAATCACAATAATATAATGCTATGATATTTGTAATACAATAACATTAATACTGAAGAATGCATTGACCTCGAGTCTTTTGATAGAAAGCAATAGTAATAAATTTATTTACAAAGATTAGCTTAGCTGAACACATTGCTACAGAGAGTCAATCCCAAGGAGGATCGACTCCATTAAATCAAGTTAGGAGCCCTAGACACGGTAGGTACAGACGTTTGTCCGTATGAGATTACGCGTCCCTGTGTGGTATGCTTGTGTAAACTCGGAAATCTGACTCTCAACCTACTTGCGTGCGCAGGAATGTGTACAATCCTGTGATCCAGCTTGCGTTCTTATCTCATTGCGTGTGCATCGGTCGACTCACTCAGTTTCGCATCTTGTTCTTTGGCAAAGTCAAACTCGCATTGCATGAAACATTAAGAATAAAGAAATTGATGTCAAAAACAAAAAAAAAACAAAAAAACAAAGAGAGAAACTATCAGTCGTTGGACACGAACGCACACATAAAGAGTACACATCTGCCCACCTAGAATTTATCTTGGAGATAGGTTTTAATTTATTGACAAGTGTAAGTTATATTGACAAATGAATAAAAAACATCTTTTTGTCGACAACCTGTCCGTATTACTTTAGCTGTGATCACAATCGTACAGACATCCTGGCAGCAGGATGTTGACTCGATGCAACTAGAAGCCTCGCCTGTTACTTTTTTTTAATTATTTCTCTTTTTAGTAGAAAATGCCAGCGAAATAGGTTTCCTGTCAAGTTTGCTCTTTTCTTTCGCTCAATTTTGCTCTCTTTTTGAGACTCTCCTTGACTTACAACTGATGCAATCTTACTGTCTCCTTACTCTCCTTTTTCTTTTTTGGATTCGTTTAACAATTTCCATACTGTCCTTTTGTTCTTCTTTGCTGTTTATTTCCTTAAAAAATTGTCACCGCGTTACTTTTCTCTTTTTTTCCCTTTTCTTCTTTTTTACCTACGTCTTTCTTCTTCTTTTAATTAATCTTTTAATTAACGTTTTATAATTAATTTTTTTGAGTAGTGGTATATGTCTTAATGAAGGGAAGTACATTTGTTAAAGATTTTTGCCTTTACTTTTGTATTTCGTTATAGAATTTATTATAGAATGAATATTGATAGTGTAATTCTAAATCTTTCTTTTCTTTTTCAATTACAAATGTTTTCTGTCTCAACAATCATATGGATGTCACTTGTTACATACAGACAACAACACACTCACGCAGCAGGAAGCTAGGTGGTGGTCAGGTGGTTGGAACGTTCGCTTTCTGACCATGAGACCTGGGTTCGAATCTCACCATGAAGGATTCGTCAGGAGAGGCGAATCCAGTGCTAAGTACGTTTGGAAAGGGCCTGAAAACCACATCACAGGATGAAACAAGCATTGGAAGTGAAAAAAAGTGTAAACGCATGTGCTTAGAAACAGTCGATAGATTTTCGCGCCCGTAAGTCACCGAGGGTTTTTGACCACGCCAAATTATGCGGCTTCTCCCAGAAACTGTAACTAAGGTCTGCTCAGCATAGCTGCAGTATAAACAACAGAGCAGGTGTCTGTAATAGGATTTGGCAAGTGACCCTCGGAAACGAATAAGCACCGGTCATTATATATATATATATATATATATATATATATATAGATATATAGATATTTTATTTTAGAATATTACATAGAAAACATGTCAAAATCGCTACACAATTGCAGTAGTGGTTCGATTCGTATCGATGCAGCTCATCAGGTGATTGTAAATTACTGGTGAGTGAACGATTTATTCAGATTTAAAAGTAAATTATATTTAAATTAAATGTTACGAGCGTCAGAATTGTACTCTGTTCATTCTCATCTTAACTGTATATATACATATCTAGATATATCTACATATCTGGATATATATATATCTAGCATGAAATATGTATAGGTAGAGGAAAACCTGTTCCATGACATGCACGTTCATCCAACCTCATTCTTTTTGAGTTTTATCTATGGGGCCCCCTAAATCAATTGGTTTATGCAGTAACATTAATAATGCAGAGATGCTTCATCAACGTGTCTTGGGGACCATTCGACACCGTGTGGGAGTATTTGAAAGGGTCCACCAGTCAATGATCCGACGGGTGCATGAATGTATAGAAGCAAGCGGAGGACATTTTGAACATTTTCTATGAGTTGATCTGTTTAGGTATATTTTACCTTTTGGGGGTGTCAGGAACTCGCCTCAAAGTTTGAAAAATTATTTTTGATACACCATATATATATATATATATATATATATATATATATATATATATATATATATATATATATATATTAAAACATTTTTTATATTTACACGTTCTTTTTATAGATACAAATATTTAAGTAAATGCTCTGTTTATAATAAACAGTATTAACAACATTTAACGGCCTGACTATCCGAGAAATTTTCATAGACAATATGCGTCCTCCGACAGGAATAGAACCTGTATCCTATACCGAACCGTCATATAGCCTGACGTGCCTTAATCTATCGAGCCAGAGAGGAGCGTTTTGGTTAGCACGGTCGATTTTACTGTTTTTTAAACTACAGTTTTCCATGATTTTCTCTCGTACATTCATATCTGCTTGATGTGTATCCAAATGTAAACAAATGACGTCACACATTATGAAATGGACAAAATCCGACAATTATTTTCAGACATTTTTTATTTTTATACATTCTTTTTAGAGATACAAATATTTGAGTAAATACTCTGAAACAGTATTTACATTTAGCGGCCCGAATGTCCAAGAAATTTTCATAGAAAATATGCGTCCTCCGACAGGAATCGAACCTGTATCCTATACGGAACCGTCATATAGCCTGACATCTGTTTACATTTGGATACGCATCGAGCAGATATGAATGTATGAGAGAAAATCATGGAGAATTGTGGTTTAAAAACACTAAAATCGACCTTGCTAACGGAAACTCTCCTCTGTGGCTCAATCGGCTAAGCACGTTTGTATCTATAAAAAGAACGTATAAAGATAAAAAAAAATGTCTTAAAATTATTGTCGAACTTTGTCCATTTCATAATATATATATATATATATATATATATAATTCTTATTCTACACGTTATACAGTCCATCAATTAATCAAAATTTGCTCATAAATGTTTTATTAATTTCCCATACTTTTATATACCTTTCTACTGATATCTTAATATCTAAATTATAAGTTATTAAAAAAAAAACACGAATAATTTAAGCATTCAACATACCAAGAAGAAATGTCCACTTAATTTATTTACAAAACACTTCAATTGATTACAAAACTAGTAGTAATAGCTCCAACCTAAATATACGCAATTCGCCTTTGGTTTAATTTTTTTAAAATAACCCAAAATAAAAACATATCCAATTACTACTATAACTACCGTTTGAATTGTTCCCTCCTTCGTCTTTCATTGTATTAATATCTCCTATTCTCACATTTCTTCCCACTGCCCTTACTTATAAAAGGCTTAGAAATACTGTGCGTAAACCCTTGACCGTTGTTGTCGAAAAGGAATTTTTCAGATCTAGCCATTATATTAACACCTCAAGCATCCTTCACCAAACTGCCATCCACGACCAGTTTTGTTTCACCCCTCCACCTTTTTGCCTTTATGTATTTTTTATTTTTTATTTTCTATTTTTTTTCAAACAAATAAAAAAAAAGCAAGTGACGTTTCACATGCGGCTTGCTTACAAACAGAATTGTTTATGCCATTTTGGTTCTTATCTGTAGAAGTGCAATTTTGAATGCACTGAAACGAAGTTGTACCTTCGTAGTTATAAAATATGAAAAAATGATATTAAATAATTATTGCTCTACTATCGGTATTGAGCCCTCTTTTGAAAATTTGGACACACAGACAAAATTGCATATTTTCAACAATATTTTATTGAATTGGAATATTAACAAATAACACCTTCAATATGATTTCCATCATTTGTGATGCAAAGGTCGATGCTGTTTGCAAGATCTCACGTGAACTCGATGCAGTAAATCCACATTGCCGACAACTTTAGCACATTCACTCGTTATGCGTTCAATCAAGTGTGTAGCATCTGTGATTTTCATTGAGTACACCTTCTCCTTTAGCATACACTAGAAAAAGAAGACAAGTCTTTATTTTTTTTCGACAAAACCATGTTTAATCTGTGTAGGTAAAAAATATAGAAAACATTTTTTTTTTTAATTCTTTCAAAAATCAAATAATTGTGGGATTTTAACGAAATTTTCAGAACATATTCAAAAATAAATGATTTTTTTTTTTTAAATTTCTTTTACAAAAATTTGTAAAAATATTTTTTTTACATATGTTACCACCCATTTAAATTTCTAGTAATTAAATATTTAAGGGCGTGGATTCATTTTATTACTTATAAGCAAGATTTCTTGGAGATAGTAAATCATTTTTTTCTAAAACATTTAACCCATTCGCCAAAAATCTGCTCTATATTGAAAAATAAGAAATGCAATAAAGCTATGACATTATTTAATTAGAAACACTTTTAATTGCTTTGATAAATAATATTTATTAAGGACAATATTGTCTTAAGAAGGCATTTTTTCGATGAATATTTAATTTTTACAAGATGTTTTGAAAATTTTAATTAAATAATTTATAATATTAAAAAATCGTTTTAAATTCTGTATTGCTTGAAGCCAGCGGTTTTTTTTTTAATATTGTTAAGTGAAAGGTACATTTAAGAATCGAAAATTGAAAAGCTCATTACAGAATAATTTAAAAAAATAGTTTTCAAGCATTCCTCATTTCTACATATGAAAACCTATACATGACATAATCCTTTAAAAAATATTGTTAAAGGTATTGTGTTAAAATAATTAAAGTTTAAACAATTATGTAATTAATAATAAAATTTAAAGTACTATAAAAATTTAATAATAAAATAACCATCACGATAACAATTAATAATAAATAAAATACAGTAAAATTTCATAAATTATTGATTTTTACTCTCATGGTATTTTATATCGGTTATTAAATTTTAAAATTAATCTAAATAATTATATATTTTTTATTATTTGTGCGTAAAATATGTTCAAACGTAAATAAAAGTTAATAAAATATTGGATAATTGCTGAAAAATTATGTTAATTTGTAAAAATTACTGGAGAGTTAAAAATTAAAAAAAAATGAGTTCACTTAGATTTCTAAAAATTATGTCAATTCTGGTCATCAATACTAGCTGTCATCACATTGTAACCTATCGATTATGTCGATAGCGTCAATAAAGAAATGATAAAAAAATGAACTCGTTGCTAAGAAATTCTTGTCTGCTATATTTTTTATGCTATAAGTAAGTAATATTTGTTTCAGATCAGATTAATTTCACTTTACATTTGCTAATTTTATTCATTTGAGTAAAATTAGCAAATGTAACGTGTCACAAATATATTATTTAATTTTTGAAGATTTTTAAAATCGAAAATTCTTTTTTGTTCACAAACTTCTTAAAATTAAGAAAATGACCGCTTTTAAGAAAATTTTCTTAAATCGGCCGAAAAGTTGAGATTCCAGTCTGTATAATTTTTAGTTAAAATACACCTGAATATTGTACTTACTGGAAATAGTAAATTTAATCATTTAGCTTTCAATTAAAGCTAAAATGAAACCTTCAATAATGCTTTTTCATTTTTAAAAAAATAATTTTAAAGCTTACGTATCGAAAAGTTAGTGGAGGTCCCTACATATATATAAGTATATATATATATATATATATATATATATATATATATATATATATGTGTATGTGTGTGTGTGTGTGTGTATGCGTGCGTGTTGTATATATATATATATATATATATATATATATATATATATATATACACTGCGTGCCAAATTATTATCGAGATAACTTTTTTTCTAATATTTCAAAAACCGTCCAATCAATTCACACAAAATTTCCACGCAACGTTGGCAATACTGACCTGCGCAATCACTGAATTTTTCTTATTGATTTGCGCAATGTAAACAAACTGACCTCATATTTGTTAGCACGGTAATTTGAGAGTGCCAAATTATTAGAAAGGTTTAGTGAAATTCCCAGAATTGAGCAAAAAAAAAAACGTTTATTAATGTTGCACTTGAATGTTTATGATCAAAAGAACCTAATATATAAGATAATCAAACAAATAATAACAGATACAAACAAAGGCACAGTTATAAACAAATTAATAGGGAATGTGCTTGCCCTGTTTTGAAATTACTTGAAGAAGTCTACGATCCATAGAATTTGTTAATTGTAGGATGTCATCTGCTGTAACCCGCGAGATATGTCAAGAATTGCTTTCCACAACTCAGCGTTGCTCCTGAATTGTCGTCCGTTGGTGTACAGTCTTCGCTTCATGATGCTCCAAAGGTTTTTTGATTGGGTTCAAATCCGGAGAATTTGCTGGTCACTTCATATTTCGAGGTCCATCGAAGCCTAACTGTTTTAATTATTCAGTAGTCTTGTGAGCAGCATGTGAGGGAGCATTATCTTGCATCAAAACAATTGCTCTTCTGAAGGCAACTCTTTGCCTTTTCATCCATGGTTCAAGATGCTTATTCATAAACGCTATGTATGCATCAGCAGTCATTTTGACGCCATCTGGTACTCTCCATGGGCCCACTAATGTTTTTTCCAATAATACCACCCCTGATCATTATGCCTCCACCGCCTTGTTGGCGTCTCAAACGCTGATGGCGATTCTGTCCGTTCATTACCCAGCCTTTGCACCATCTATCTAGCCCATCAAGTGTTGCTCGAGTTTTGTCTGTGGACAAAACTTTAGAAAGTCAATTTTCATATTGTCCTCGGCCCATTTCAATCGATTTTGAATGTGATTTCTCGTCAACGGAGGCTTTGATACAGGTTTGACGCATATGTGTATGTAGATATGCTGCATATTATGTATGTATATGCATGTATGTGTGTGTAGGTATATGTATGTGTGTATGTATGTATGCATAGATATGTGTGTGTATGTGTATATATGTATACATATATGTGTGTAAATGTATATGTGCGTATGTACAAGGATGTATATGGATAAGCAGGTGATTTTTTTTGTGTATATATGTATATACGTAAGTATAAGTGCATGTGGAGATATGTATGTAGATATGTGGGTATGTGTTTCTCTGCAGGTGTATATGTGTAAATATGGGAATATACATATAGTTTTTGGTGTGGATGTGTGTGCAGGTGTATATAAGAACTCATAGGTATATAGTGAGATATAGGTATGTGGATATAGATAGGGGTTTAGGACATGTGTAGAAGTGTATATGAGTATGGATATATAAAAGATTGTAAAAGAAGGACCTAATTTTCTCCTAGTGACATTTTATACAAATCTCTCCTCTAATATTCTCCAATTGGAAGTGAGTTTTGGATAGCACGGAGGTAAAGTTTAAATTGGTAATTTAATTCAAATTGAAATATACTACCCCATTATTGATGATAAAATTATTTAAATTAGAATAACCGTTGATAATTGGGTACCTAAAAACAACCACGAGTTTATTTAATGAACAAAAATCAAACGAATAGATGTCAACTTAACAACCAATAAGACAAAAGTTTAGAAAAAATGATTACTAAATATAAAATGGATTACTCTTTCAATGTACTGTCTATGAGTTTTTCCAATCGACTGTTTCATAGAAGATACCCAAAACTCCAACGAACTTCAAATTAAATTCTTCGTAGATTGTTTAGACATTTAGATTTACATCAAACCTTAACCTCCCAAATATACCCTTTAAAGTAACGCGAATTAACAGCGTCTAAGAATTAGAATGAAACCTGTCCTCGTGGAATGTAGTTTATTAGGGTTGCTGTAGCTTCTTCCTTTAATGTCGGTCTTCACCCCTTACCCATCTATATCTAGAGAAAAGACGCGTTAGGCTTAAGCAACGTCTAGCCGACACACAATGGGGTTAAGAATAAGGAATTGAAATGGTACACCTAACCCACTCATATCTTATCTTCTCTCCCACCTTACTTCCTCACTTCGTTAATTTTACATATGCTTGATGAGGTCCATCGAAAACGTGTGAATTTCTTTTCATTTTTCATTTCAACCTTTGGAAGTAAAGTCTGATGATCCAGAGCCCTGTTGAAGGGGTTGTGGTGAAATAACTTATTACATGGAACCTTAAAGTGGTCTGTTTTTATTCAAACATATCTGCTCTGAATCTTACATTGAGCTCTCCGGATATCATCCTCTTTGTGTCTACCCATGCGGATTACCTAGTTTTGCATAAACTATATATATATATATATATATATATATATATATATATATATATATATATATATATATAAAGAGAGGGAAAGAGCGATAAAGAAGTTCAGTGACATATCTTTCGGTTTATAGTTTCGCAAAAAATGACCTCTTCACTGATAAGATAGATCTACTGAATTTTTCACAGATAGCGTATCTATTTGAATATTCAAAATATAAAAAATAGCAATTATTTTATAAAATAAACATAAAATAAGCATTAAACCTCCTCCTCTTAAATTGAATCTTAAATCTTAAAAACTTTGTACCTGCTACTGTCTAATGTAAAATTCTTCGTTTATGAAATGGATAATATAACTTTTTGGAAACTTATAAAAAGTTTATAAAACTTTATAAAAAGTTTATAAAAATATTATGCAATTACTTATAGTAATTTTTTCTACGTATTAAATTTCAAAATATTCAAAATTAATCATTGATTTTGGACCAGCTATAATTTGTTCTTTTACATTTCTTTTTTATGTATTTTATGTTTATATATATATATATATATATATATATATATATATATATATAGTCTTAGACAACAAAATCCAGAATAAATATTAAATAAATGAAATAGATCTATTTCAACCGACGAAAACCACGTTAGTTTTATTCAACCCCGGTTTACAAATTGAGTTAGTGTCGGAATTGTAAATTTAACAGTGACTACCATCGAAAAATTAATACAGAATTTATCCATTTCCATGTTTCAGTCAGACGAAATAAATACATTGACCTATATTTATGGAACGTTTTTAACATTTTACATTACTAGGATCCACTTCGATTATAATTGGATTATATACCAACGAATTTATTAACTCTACTATATATATATATATATATATATATATATATATATATATATATATATATATATATATATAATGGAGTTCAACCCAAGCAAGGCAATAAAGCCACTATGACACAAAGTGTTACTGGGTGTTAGAAACAGTAAAAATGCTAACGATTAAAATCAATAGAAATGTAATCAATAGGACAGTAGATAACGATTGATATTGCATTTAATTTTTTGAAGAGGTTGGCTGGAAAGCATTGAACCGGAATGGAATTCCAGAAGCGAGAAAAGAAATTTTCCATAGAATTTACAGTTACATCTAACCAAGTCGATTGTATATTGATGCAACCTCATAGTCAATCTAATACTGCGCTTAAATTTTAAAAAATGGGTCGCCACTATAGTTCATCATAGCAACATCCATGTAGTCTGGATACCATATATATATATATATATATATATATATATATATAGAGAGAGAGAGAGAGAGAGAAAGAAAGAGAGAGAGAGAAAGGGAGAGAGAGAATTAATGTGGAGAAACTTGTCAATAAACCGAGTGGTGTTATTTCAGTCACACCGACTTCGAATTTTCGTGAGCGCATTTTTGCAATGCCTTCAGTATTTACCTGAGGTCTCCCCACAAGACGGGGTGTAGCACAAGAGACCAGTTTTAATGTGGGGTACTCCGATCCTGTACACTCCGTCAAAAAATACCTGTAGACCACGCATACACGGGGTAGGGTAGTGGCAGTCTATTTTTCCCCAGACGAGACTCTGCCCGTAGACATAATCTCGTTTGAGTTCCTCTCCGCTCAAAGGCAGAGAGTCCGACCATCTCTGGGAGCATTGCCCCTGGTTTCGTTGCTATTACTTCTCAACATGATTTTTTCACGTAATGGGTGTTGTATTATCTGTTTGTTTGTTTTTTTTTTTTGTTTTTTTTTTTTTTGGCTGTTTTTTAAGGGGTATAGGTTTTCTTGGTGACTGTTTGCTTTGTATTGAGCTGACCTCTTTTGACCATGTGTATGCATCTGTCCACTTAATTGCTTTATAAAGGATTGACCACTTTTAATTGTGTAGAGCAGACCATATTTTACCGTGTCAATCCACACACACACACACATATGGGCACGAGTGGTTAAAAGAGACCCGGGTTCGAATCTCACCCTGGTCGATTTGTCAGGTAGGAGACTACCTGATGTTGACGGACTAGAGAGGTCGATCCCAGTTTGCGGCACTTGAAAGTCCCTGAAAACCATACCACGTGAGTAAAATTTGGTAGACGGAAAACTTGAAGACTGTCGATAGTTGTCATCGTGACCGAGGTTTTGCGTGTGCTGGCCTTATTCTGATTGTTGATCACGCGAGATAACATGCTCTGCTCAGGATAGTTGCAGTATAAATCACAGGTGGGATCTGTGGGTGTTGAATAAACACAAATGCGCCTGAGCAAGCGTCTGCAATAGGGATTGGCTAGCCACCCTAGTAGACGGGTATTCTCGAATACGAGTGGCCAGCTATACGACTACTACTATTACTACTACACGCACACACACACACACACACACACACACACACATATATATATATATATATATATATATATATACAAATAAGAGGAAGAACATATATTTACTTTTTAAAAAGTGCTCAATACAAAGTAGAGCAAAATAATAAACGTCTAGCTACACAGTAATGTAAATTGTTCAACCCTTAGGCGATCTAGAGAGAGTCCGACAAGCAAAACCTCACCCACGATGACTTCGTGCTAGCATAGCTATCGACGGCCCTCAAGAACGAACAAAAGCTGAACGAATGACGAGTCGATAATAAGTTTCACACTCTGGAGATTTCCAGGCAATATACTCTCTGTCTGAAGTTATTAAGCAAATCATGTATACTTCAATTTTACAAATTAGGTTCGAAAAACACATTATGAAATTTTAAATAATCAATTCAGATGTTAAAAAAAAATCTGAGTTAAAATCTTAGGCATTATTAATGTTTTTATTGACGTCATTCAAGTTGTTTGATGTATTCTAAAAAAAAAAGACCTCCGTCTGACGTTATTATGCAAAATCAAATAATCCCATATTACTTGAATAAAAAGGTAATAAAACCACCAAAAATTAAACAGCACCAAAAACAGAACAAATCACAAACACTTGTTATAAGTCTTTGAATTCTTTACATTTTAATATAGTGACCCTTCTTTACAATAACAGCCAGTAATCTATCATTTATTGATTTTGTTAATTTGTTTACATCAGCAGGTTCAGTTTCCAACATGGTAGTTTTAATTGCTTCCCACTGGCCTCCATTCCTGTTATATTGTTTGCCACTTTCAAATAATTTCATCTTCACAACTGATCATAGATTTTGATTGGAGTCAAATCAAGACTTGATGTTGACAATTCTATTATCTTCTCTCTTTATTTTATTCTCTTATTATCTTATCTGCTCAAAGAATTCACGGGTAACCTTAGATACACGATAAAGAGCATTTTAATGTATAAATACTCCGTTTTGAAACTGCAAGACTGGAACTTGTACCATGCGAAAAAGTCTTGTTAATAAAATCACAAAAGTTAGCAGTCTTCAGTTTAACTCCTTCATCGACTTTAAATGGTCCAATAATCGTTTGATCAACAATTCCAGCCTATATCATAACACTACCGCCTCGTTGTTACTTTTTTTTAACCACAGGCACGTCTGAATTGGATAAAATCCATCCTTTGTTTCATCCATCCGGTCCATCAATTGTTACTCGAGATTCGCCCGTAAAAGTTTCTTTGGAAAGTCAATTTGTACATATTTCTTGGCCCAATTTTGACGCTTTAAAATATTTGATTTAGTGAAGGGAGGTTGCTTAGGAGATTTTTTACAGATCCCAATTCACAAAATATTCTACACCTTTTGTTCGTCTTAAATCCTTTAATTCCATCCTAGTCAAAGATCTGATAGCTGGTTAAAAGTGGTTATTTCGTTATAACTATGGCTTTAGTTTACGTTAATCTTGAGGAAACAGGTTTAAAGCCTTTTCCTTTGCTTCCAGTTCTCAACTTATATTTTTAACAGCCTTCTTTATCATTTGGTAATCTCTGCAAAGTTCCTTTTATATCTCCAATGTGGACATTCCGTTATTCAATGACTTCGTTATTTTCTGTCTTTTCAACAGTTGTCAGTTCCTTTCCTTTACCCAGGTTTCAACATATATTATGGACAAAAAGAGAAAATAGTTTTTTTTTATTAGATTTCAGAGGCCCTATATTTAATATTAATTTAATCTGCATATTAACTTCAGTCCATTTTCGTAAATTCCAAATAACTCAAAAACTAACCATTAAAAATGGGAGAAAATTTACTTAAATATTTTACTAATTGTGGAAATGTATGAGTTTAAAATTGACAAATATTGATTCAAAACCTTTTGAGGTTTATTTAATTTGCAAAATAATTTCAGACTATATATATATATATATATATATATATATATATATATATATATATATATAGCAATCCCTCTTTTATACATGTTTCGTTAACGACGGCTGACAAGGTATTGTGATTAAACTTTTTGTTTCATTTTTCTTGTTTTCGTACAAGTGTTTTCTTTTCTGGACACGAAATGTGTAAAACTATCCAGATATTTTGTAATTTCGAGCGCTTTCGGCTATAATTTTAATCATTATCAAGGATGACTTTGTTTTTACTTTTAAACTCACTGTATTGGTTCTGTGTTTGTATCTAGAGTTATAGGGATGTTTTATTTTCCAAACACGGTCAGTATATTGTGGCCGTCTGCGTAGTTAATGTTATCTAGTGTTGGCTTATTCTTTTTTTATTATTAGGGCTTCGCTTACTTTTAATCTTTTTTTAAAATGTGGGTGACGATATTATGGTTGTATTTTCTAGTAGTATAGTTCGAATGGAGTCTATTACGTTTGTGGGTGTG
>OZ010589.1:9858831-9983831 GCA_963932145.1 Acanthosepion lycidas | reverse complement strand
GATATTTAATGCTGTTACTGTTAGTTTGGCGCAAGGTCACAATAATTGAGAATACAGTAAGAATCGAACTTACTACCGAATAGTAATTTAGAAAGCTTAGCTTAGTATTGGTACGAGAACTAGTATTGGAACTTTCTGAGTAGTTGATTTCTATGCGCAGTAGATGATTTTTACACCAGGTGTAACTGCAAAACTCTCCAATTGATAGATTAATCTTTGAACCGTTGTATCTCAAAAATGATTAAAGATATCTTAGTGGAATTTCCGAGTTTTTTTTTTTTTTCCTCGAGAATTTGAACTTTTGGTTCATTATTTTCTTGGTGTAGCATACTGCTGCTGTCAACAAGTATTTTCCTGTATTGTTTCACCTTAACATCAAGAAACTAATTAAACAATTAGAAAGGGTCAGCATATATATATATATATATATATATATATATATATATATATATATATATATATACGGGGTGTAACAGCAAAATTGTTCAAATCGTATAACAGCAAAAAGATTGTTCTCCAATTGTTAGATTAAACTCTGAACCGTTGTATCTTAGAAATGATTAAAGATATCTTAATGGAATTCTCCGAGGTTTTTATAACACTATTAGACTCTACTTTGAACAATACAAATATATAATTACTCTCCAACCTTAAGAGAATAATCGTGATGAAATCTATCATGAATGAAAATGATATGTTCATCATTAATTAATCATATCTAAGGATCCGGAGCTCATGAAGGACTGAAATAAAGATCATATATATATATATATATATATATATATATATATATATATATATATATATATATATATATATGCAGATATGTAGAAAAATAGGGAAAACACGTTAGGTAAATAATCCAGAGTTCTTTAGTATTTTTGCTTTGATTTAAAAAAGAAAACAAAAAATAGTGCTCCATACAGATGTAGAGCATAAAATATAATTATATTTTTTAATAAATATATTTTTTCGCTACATAAGAGTTCTCATGTTTCAAAAACGAGAGCCGAAAACTTCAATCTAATTCTTAAAATTAAATTGAGTTAAAGTGTCAAGCCCTGTTTCATCCTCAAGCGAAAATTTAGGAATAACCAATCTTGAAATTTACGCATCTTTATAAGCATGTTCATTCGCAAAATTAATTACTATGGAAACGGCTGGGGTGACCATTTTGATTAAGGGGCCTAAGAGATAATTTTTATCCACATATCAGTCACCCTGGTCAAGCTGAGGTAGGGTCAGGGTGTGAATTTGAAAGCGAATGATGGCATTCATTGGACGCACATTGTCTGGTCAGTCACAGTGAAAGAGAGCTTTTGGCACCATAATATGTCGTTAAGTTTCTAGAGAATTTGGTTTTATTTTGTTTATTTATTTATCCTTTTATTTTTTTTTATTTTTTTAAATTTAAATTTTTTTTTCTAAAGGGCTGTTTCGTACTTAAACGCGTCGCACTGGACTACAATTTGTTTTTTTGACGACTTCATAAAGGATTTTACTATCTTATGATTGAGTTAAGCTTTTATACCTTTTATTAAACTATGGAATTTAATTTTTTTTCTTATGCTAATTATTTAATGTGAAAATTTGTTGATGTTGGCAGAAAACCGTTAACTCATGTCTATGGTTTAATAAATTCTCATTATTTAGAAACTTAATAATGTGTATTTTTTTCATATAGGCATAAAGGGCATGGGTCATCCCAGGTTTTACAAGTTCTTGTCCTATTTATTATTTTCGAATTTAATTTTAATAATTAGATTAAAATTTTCGGCTCCCGTTTTTGAAACATGACAACTCTTATGTAGTGAAAGAATCATATTTTTTAAAATATTAATTATCATATATATATATATATATATATATATATATATATATATATATATATATATATATATATATATATATATACCGGGTGTAATAGCAAAATTATATATATATATATATATATATATATATATATATACTCATCCTTTATAGTGGTTTAATTAGTTTCTTGACATTAAGTTGAAACAATATAGGAAAATACATGTTGACAGCACCAGTATACTACACCAAAAAAATAATGAACCAAAATTTCAAATTCTCGAGGTAAAAAAAAACCCGGAAAAATTCCACTAAGATATCTTTAATCATTTTTGAGATACAACGGTTCAAAGATTAATCTAACAATTGAAGAGTTTTGCTGTCACTCTTGGTATATGAAGCACCTACTGCGCATAGAAATCACTACTCAGAAGAAATGGCCATTCAATCTAGCACATTACTCCATTCGGGGGCGTCTTTATTATTCACAAACTTTTGCTTAATCCTGACACACAAATTTGGAATACCCACTGACCCTCGAAGACACTACTCAGGAGTAATGTTTACCCAAATTAGCTCGTTAACCATTACTTTTTACGATGGTGACTTTGTTATCTACAAAGTTTTTCTTTAATCCTGGCATATAGCCACAATAATTGAGCACCTACTCAGGTGAAATGTTCACCTAAACTAGCTCGTTAACCATTACCCAACTCCGGGTCGACTTGGTTATCTACCATAATTTGCTTATTTCTGGTACAAAGACACAAATATGCAGCA
The DNA here is from genome assembly GCA_963932145.1 of Acanthosepion lycidas. Classification (NCBI taxonomy): domain Eukaryota; kingdom Metazoa; phylum Mollusca; class Cephalopoda; order Sepiida; family Sepiidae; genus Acanthosepion; species Acanthosepion lycidas. Next base: position 9,981,242 of record OZ010589.1, on the reverse strand, counting down.
CCCATTCAGCATCGAAATCGTTAATATTTTTTAAGAATCATTTTAAGATGTATTATCTCTTGTTCAGTAGGTGAGTCTTAGAGTAGGCTTGCATAGACTTGTGGGTAATGACTTGTATTATACCCCTTCACCACAGACGAAACCTTGCTAGCCTCCAGCTACTCTACTACTATTTTGATAGTAGATCTTCGTTTGAGCATTATTGAAATTATCTGGATAGGATAAGCCAGCTACATTGGACAGCCACCGTCTTTAATAGAAAATACTCTAGGTTTATAGGTTCAGCGATATAGCCATAGAGGTTTGTATGGCGACATCTTATTTAATGGCATGTCTTTTGAATTTATAGTCAAGACAAAAACGAAGACGCACAGCAGTAATGCATAGCGAATGAGGAATCAGAGACCCGATTTCGAATTTGTTACTTTCATTTACGTTTAAATATCCTTGGGAAAGTTAAGAATCCACCTTTTTTTTCCTCCTCCATAGGTATAATAGCAGAACCTATAAAAGGTTCTATAGTCTTGGGTGGAAAACGGTCTAGGAGAAGGAAAATTCTGAATTCAAAACCTGGAGAGGGTCGTTTGGGGTAGAGACCAAAGGAGACCCCCAGCTCAGAAGCTTGGAGAGAAGATGAGCGCCGCCAAACTAAAAAAAAAAAAAAAAACTCCACTGAAAGCATCATTAGGAAGAAGAATCAAAGTAACGCTATACTGGATCGACAGCTCTCAAGTCCCCGTGGCGATTGTAGCAGTCGAGGATACTGATGATGGCGCTGGCTGTGGGACCGGGCGCTAATGCATTGGAATCCCAGGGAAGGTAGCTAGAATATGTTGGGACAATACTACTATAGTATAATATCAAGTACGAGTGTCCCTTGATGACAGAGCAATATCCATGCGAAAGGTGATATTTAAAACAACGAAGCACAGTAAACTTTACTCTCACAGCGAAGGCAGCCATAGCTCTTACTGTCATATTTATATCCTTTTGAATTAATCATCGAATGTCTTCTTTTTATAAACATTTTCATGGTAATTCTTCTGATGAACATTCCTGTATGATACCTAGAATTTAGGAATGTAAGCGCAGTACTAGATTGGCAGCTAGGTCTCAGTATTTTGCAGTTGAACTGACTAGATATAACCGTAAATTCTTTACTAATTGTTTCTTCATTCTACTTTATGGAACTGTCTTCCGGCTTCTTGCTTTCCAGCCAACTTTAATCTTTAAAAATTTAAATGCAATGTCATCGTTATTATTGTAACCTACAAAGGAAATGAGGAATAACCAAAACGGAGGTTAGAAATTAAATGGTAATCTTTATAACATCAACAAAATACAATACTCGCCAGCGGCGTGAAGTAGGTAAACCACTGCTAGTGTTAGACTACTTAAATAACATATTACCCACACTTACAATAGTGTTCAACGTATTTATGAGGATTGGGACATGGTTATAGGTACCGTATATAGCAGTTATCTACTGTTGTTTTGATTCTTTTTCTTTATTCTTCTCTCTCCTTAATGTTTTTCATATCCTTATTCTTTCAAACTTCTTGCGTGTTAGTGACTTTATTGCCTTGCTTGTAGTGAAATAATTAAGAAAAGAATATGTAATGTTCATAAAAAAAAAAAAACGACCATCGGTATTGAAGATTTTTCTTCTGCCAAGAAGGGCCAGATTCTATTCCTTAATCTTAAACAATTTATCTAGACCTGGTCTCTAAACAAAGAATTGGTACAATGTAGACGAAAAAGAAAACTTAAATAAACCAAGGTCTTTTTTCAAAAGATTGGTTTAACGAACACAAAGAAGACAACTTGTCTGACTTTCATGTTCCCTGTATACTAAGAACGATTTAAGAGAAAATCTCAAAAGTTAACACATCCCATCGTTGTTGTTTTAATCGAGAATCGTCTTGTAAGATTGTGAAAGGCTCTCCATTCAGTCTGGACACACACCGCACATCTGATCTAACCCGCAAACCAAGGGTTTCTACATTTAACATGAATTCTGTTTAATTATAGATTTATCTATTGTCGATAGCTTCGATGTAGGGCGTTTCATTGTCGAAATGAAGGATTGTCGAATATTTTGCTTGTAATGAAAATGATTATTTTACGCTTGTTAGGATGTAAAAGAAAATGAAATGTTTGTTCGGGAAGACGATGGGTGACCTGAAGTCAAAAGAGGTTCAGGGAGATTGTTGGAGTTGGTGTGGGTATAAAATACTTCGCGAGGGGTTGAGGGAAAACAGAGAAAGGATAAATTTCAAAAAGAGTAGAGGTATAGAATTATGAGAGAGAGACAAAGTGGGAGAGAGTGAGAGTGTGTGAGAGAGAGACATATGGACCATGGAAAAAAAAAGAAACATAGAAAGAAACAGACTCAAAAGATGGACAGAGTGAAAGATATATATATATATATATATATATATATATATATATATATATATATATATATACAGAGTGAGAGAGAGAATAAAAGATACATAGATTGATAAATATACGGAGAGTTCAAAAACAGAATCACAGATAAACAAAAAAAGGGAGCGATAAAAACAGACACACATATAGATAGATAGAAACAGACTGAAATAGATGGATAAATATATATGAATATAGATAGATAGATAGATATAAACGACTTGATAGATAGATTTGAACAAATTTGATTGAGATAGATATGAACAATCTTAGCTTGATATAGATACATATATACGAACTGACACAGATATGTACAAATTGGGATAGATGGATATGAACTGTTTTAACTCTATTTCTCTCTCTCTCTCTGTATATATATACATATATATATATATATATATATATATATATATATAGAAATAGATAGATAGATACGAACTGAGATAGATACATTGATAGATAGATACTTCAAAACGCACACACACAGAAGGTAAGAGAGAGAGCGATGAAAACACGCACAGAAAGATAAATAGGTAGATAAAGACACCCACACACACGCATATATATATATATATATATATATATATATATATATATATATATATATATATATATATATATATATATATATTACAGAGCAGGGAGAGAAAAAGATAGATTGGAAATGATTGAGATATATAGATAGATAGATATATACATAGATAGATAAAGATATATAGATATTAAAAGATTAAAATAGATATGTATCTCTCTCTCTCTCTCTCTCTATATATATATATATATATATATATATATATATATAGAGAGAGAGAGAGAGAGTGAAAGAGAGAGTGAGAGAGAGGCGTATAAAGAGATAAATTTATAGATAGATAGAGACTGATTTAGATAGATATGAATAGACTGATATATACATATATATATATATATATATATATATATGTATATATATATATATAAATATATATATATATATATATATGTATATATATAGATAGATAGATAGATAGATAGATAGATAGACCATGTGTAACTGCTAATGTTATAGTATGATGACACAAAGGTAGTAAGAAAGGAAGCACTGCGTAGTGAGAGAAGGAAAGCGAGACAGAGAGAGATAGAGGGTGTGAACGAGAGGGTGAGAGAGAGAGAGAGAGAGAGAGAGATGAAAAGCAAAACTGAATGCAAAGAAATGATTGTCTTAGAAAAATTAGGGAGGTGCCTTTTGGGGTGGGTGATATATCCGAGTTCAAGCAGGAGAGTGGGGTAAGAGCAGAAGTGAATGAAAGCCAACAATATGTCGGTGGAGGGGAAGAGTCGATGAAAAAAAGAAAGAGAGAGAGAGAGAGAAATGAGTGAAAGAGAAGGCTGTAGCGTGGGTTGGCATATAATGTTTGAAAAGTGACGATGAGAGCGAGAGGAATGCGCGTATGTGACCAAATGTGTACCCCCAGAGGGCACCAATCGGCGAAGAAGGTTAAACATTCACGATAACAAGCCGGACGGGCGTAACATCCAATGTTGCTTAACTTTAGTAATTACAAACATTGGTTAGTGTTTCTAATAAGCAAAGTAGCCTAAGACAACCCAATCTCACAAGAATGGAAACAAAATGTCAGGAACAATATCGGTCAGTGATGTGGGCGGGTGCGTTTTGTATACGTGTGTAAAACGTACATACAGTGCGCGATGGATAAATTGTCGTCTAAATGGCGCCAAAAAAAAAATAACACTGGTATCTCAATTTAACAGATATACAGATTTGCGATGGATAAATTGTCGTATAAATGCCGCCAAAATTAAAATAATACCGGTATCTCATTTAAACAGATATACACGGTGCGATGGATAAGTTGTCGTCTAAATGGCGCCAAAATGAAAATAATACTGGTATCTCATTTAAACAGATATACAGGTTTGCGATGGATAAATTGTCGTCTAAATGGCGCCAAAATTAAAATAATACTGGTACGTTATTTTATCTGATAGACATGCTTGCGATAGATAAATTGTCGTCTAAATGGCGCCAAAATGAAAATAAAACCCACTGACATCTCATTTTAACAGATAGGGTGCGATGTATAAATTGTCGTCTAAATGGCGCCAAAATGAACATAACGCCGACATCTAATTTTAACAGATATATTTACCAAAATTGCAAAAATCTTGAAATACTAAACAGTAAATCGCCATTGGCTTCAAGCACCGCCTTCAGACTACTTCAGAATCTCCTACAACTCTTCTAGATAGTCTCCTTGTTCAAGTTTATGAATGCTGCCATAATCTTTACCCCACTTCATCTTTGGGTTTTGTTGGTCTCTTGCTCAATTTCGCCCCACACAATAATCAACAAGGAGTCAGTCTGGGAAGTTAGGTGTCCCGATATAAGGGCTGATGTGGTCGCGGGAATTGTCTGACGGCCAGGTCTGTGTTCTCCTGCTTGTGTGGCATGGTACAGAGACCTGTTGTCAGACATAGGCTCTTCCAGCGTCCACCCTCTTGAACCAGGGCACCACTACCTTCTCAAGACACTTGATGGTGGCCACTGTGTTGAGGCTGAGGCTCTCACCAACAACGTCAGGAGTTCTTTTCTCATCAGAACTATCAAAGTGAGTTTTCCGAGCTGCCGTACCTTCGTAATCACCATTAGACTCATCTAACTCTTTCCAAAACCTCTACACTGTCCTCAGATTGACACCTAAATATACTGAAATATTCGTATTGGAGCTTTAGGCGTGAATGCCAAGAAGTACAGCTTTTCCAAAATTCTGGCAGCATTTTTCTAACAGACTGTGCCCAAATGACCCTGCTATACTGTACTTAAGTAGAAAATATACTTAATAAGCCTACAAAATGAAATCCCCTTTCTGAGCTCTATCAGCATGGCTGATGCTAACATCCAGGAGAGTGAAACATTATGCTTTCTTGAATTAATGTTTTCTGTTGATATGAAGTGGAAATATTATATTGAATCAATTGCTACAACTTCTGCTAGGAAAGTGGGTTTCCTGTATCGTGCTAGATAGTTAGTTTTTCTCGCCAGAATCTATCTTATATATTTATAAATGCCTTTCGTCCATGCATAAATATTGCTGCCACATCTGATGCCGCTAGTATATATATATATATATATATATATATATATATATATAATTATTTATTTAAAAATATGATTCCAACGCTACATAAGAATTCTCATGTTTCAAAACGAGAGCCGAAAACTTCAATATAATTATTTGAATTAAATTGAATTAAAGTACCAAGCTCTGTTCCATCTTCAAGCAAATTTTTTTTTTTTTTTTTGAATCCAAAACAAATTTCGCTTGAAGATGGAACAGAGCTTCGTACTTTAATTCAATCTAATTCAAATAATTATATTGAAGTTTTCGGCTCTTGTTTTGAAACATGAGAACTCTTATGTAGCATTGGAATCGTATTTTTAAATAAATACTTATATTTATGCTCTACTTTTGTATCGAGCACTATTTTTAAAAAATAATATAAAAAATACTAAAGAACTTTGAATTATTTACCTAACGAGTTCTTTCCTATTTTCTATATATTTTTACACACACACACACACACACACACACACACACACACATCTCTCTCTTTCTCTCTCTCTCTCTCTCTCTCTATATATATATATATATATATATATATTCTTCATAAAATCTAAAGAGGAATCTGCAATATTATTGGTCTTAATATAACATCTCAGCTCCCCACCGCCGTAACATAGCTTTCCCGCGCCTTTGATAAACCCTACATACTCGTGTAACGTAGGGAACCTCATGGCGGTGTAGTGGTTAGCAACCTAATTTCACTAGAATAGTTACCATTGAGTAGTGAGTTCGATTCTCACTGGATGCCCCATGCTTTCGGCCTTGTGCCACATCTAAGGTACGCTTGGAAAATCACTAGGCACCCCGAGGTGGTGTAATGGTTAGCAAGCTTGTCTTGCATGAACAAGTAGTGAGTTCGATCCTTAACGGGTGTCCCATACTTTCGGCTTTGTGCCATATGTAATCTACGCTTAGAAAATCACTATACTCGTGTAAAGCATGAGTTCCTTTTTTGAGAGACCACATTACAATGGACTATAGTGTTTTCCTCTCTCTCTCTCTTTATCCCACCTTCTAGTTAAAAAAGTAAATGAGAATGTTAAAAGTATCGTTAGTAACGCTATACTCGTTGCGTAAACGCGTACAGCCATACACAACCGAACGAGAAACAACTAAACAATGGTATGTATTTTATGATACGATAATAATATGTGACTATTACATACCTTACATCAGTTTTATCAAAATCACGTTTATTCAACACCCACAGAGCCTCCCTGTGGTTTATACTGCAACTATGCTGAGCAGACCTTAGTTACAGTTTCTGGGAAAGAGCATGTTATCAAATTAAACAAGGCCGGATTCGCTCAAGGCCACGATTACATACGGTTTCGTACTATTACAGTTATCGACGTTCTCAAAGAGTTCCGTCTACCAAACTTCACTCACATGGCTTGAGTCAATCCAAGGTATGGTTTCCAGGCACTTTCCAAAGGTGCCGCACATTGGGATTGACCCCTCCACTCCGATAACCTCAGGAAGTCTCCTTCCTGACAAATCGACCATGGTGAGATTCGAACCCCGGCCTCATGGTCAGAAAGCTAACTTTCTAACCGCTCGGCCATATAAGTATATGGTTGTATTTAATAAGTTACATTAAAGTGCGATGTTACTTTGAATCAAATTCATGGAATTTACTTAGTTTAGTTTGGTACAAGGCCACAAGTGCGGAGCACCGAGTGAAGATAAAAACATTACCTAGTATTAGTCGTCAACCTGACTTGCTTCTTTATCAATATTCCACATCAGTGTGTCGTTTGCATCAATTGTGGCATCCTTTAGATCGTAATACTACATTTATTATAAGAGTAAACTTACTTAGATGGAAAGTTCTTGAGATTGCTACTATTGAATCTTGCCAAAATGTAAAACTGCAGTTCAGATTTCTTTCAAATATCTCCTTTCCTAAAGTAATGATTCTGACCCAAGTCAACATAAATGATCATAAAAATGAAAACAATTATTTTTTATTCCAGGGTTGACTGAACAGGGGAAAAATTTGTTATATATTCAAAATTTGAAGAGTTAGAGAAACATAAGAGTTAGCATCTATTTGTAAAACTTTCCTTAAATATAACAAGCCAATTTATGAATAAAATGATCATTTAAAATTTTTGTCTCAAAGATTTCAAGTAGTGAAGATATCTTACTTTGCGAAGCGGTAGCGAGCAGGCGAAGTCTGCTAGTATATATATATATATATATATATATATATATATATATATATATATATATATACACCTAGTGAGCCAGACAAACCTACCTAGGTTTCACCTAAACGGATCGTCAGGGAAAGTTCGGCCCGAACTTTCCCTGACGATGAAACCTAGGTAGGTTTGTCTGGCTCACTAGGTGTATCTAGGTCTGCTCTACGGTTGTATTGAGCTCTTTTGTTAGTTAGTTGTTTACTCGTATCGGGGTTTTTTCTTTGGGCTTCAGACCTGCATCTGTGCGATTTTTTTCGACAGTAGTTCATGTTTGTAGCTCTTTCTTTTTTTAAAACCTTTTTTACCCTCGAGATTGATTTGATTATTGGCAAATCAAAAATTCGAGGGCTTTTCGAAACGAGTCTAGTTATCTATATTTGTATATATATATATATATATATATATATATATATATATATATATATATATATATATATATATACATGATAAAGAACAAATAGGAAACGTTTAGCAATCTAACGTGATTCACTTTTATTCAAGGTTCATCAGAGAATGCGATATAGACAAAAAGAAGAAAGAAATTTTGGTAATTTTATATTTTTGTTGTTTGATTTTCATTGTTTAATTAGGTTTCATGCGTATTCGACTTGTTAAACCAACGTTAGTATAATTTATGGCTTTCCGAATTCAAGGAAAGATGACACGTCCTTTCGTAGGGACAAAAAAATTAACGGGGTCCAATCCGAAATGAAAAACCGTAAATAACGGAAGTGTATAATAATTTTACTTTGTCTATATGGGATTCAGGTAATAATGTATATTCGTAAGTGTGTGTTTGCGTGTGTTTTTGTGTGTTTATCTGTGTGTTTACTGTCCTCTACATTACAAGGGTCAGATTAGGGCCCAAATCGCGTACTATTGTTATATATGGGCGGGAGCTTCAGGGTCCTTACTTTTCAGTCCTAATAGAGCTCAAAAGCAGATTGAATGTGGTAAGCCTCTCGCTTCTCTATCACTACTCCCATGGAAAGTAATAAGACGGACTACATTCTTTGGTTCCATCAGTTCAAACCTTCTCGGCTAGGACCCGCCATGCCACTCACATTGTAGCAAACCACACACATTCCCTCTATCGATGAGAAGTAAGTTCCACTCGAACAGCTTCTTCCCACGAACCAATGTTCTGTAGAAACTGACTCCCAGGAAGATACTTCCCAGATCCCATAACCTGTTGAAGTATAGATTCAACCAATATATTCCTTTCCTATCTACATAAACCTCTTACTCATTAACCCTCTTCCATGATTGGCTCTGCGGGTCCTGTACAGAGTGAAGGTTACCGCAAAAAATGTTTTGGGAAATCCATTTTATTTAACCAATGGGAGAGGGGAAGAAGAGAGGCGTGTATTTTAAAAAGCTATTTGCGGTGAGAAGGTGAACGCCACTGACTAGGTAAGGATTTGAACTCTCTCCGCCCATTTGACATTCTGCGTCGATATCCGTTGCCCGCACGGCGCATCCGATTCGTACGTTATTAGATCTGAATTGCTTTCAACAAATCTATCACGAAGTTAAAGCCAAAATATATTTAGGTGGCCGCTGAAATTAATTTATTGCGTTGAATAAAGCAAACAGATTCAAAATATCTCTGTTTTACAAAAGTTTAATTTTAAAAATGGACGGATTTTGTGTTTATATATATATGTATGTGTGTGTGTACATAAAAAGAGAAAGAAGATTATTCGAAAAATCTTTCGATTCAAAAGGGACAAATATCGAAATGTATTTTTGATTCAAATCTTGGCTAGAATATATATATATATATATATATATATATATATATATATATATATATATATATATATATATATATATATATATATATATATATATATGGGGCGGGGGGTGTTTGGTGTCGGTTTGTGTGTAAAAATTCAGATAAAATATAACTTTCGACCCAGACCACTTTCGAAAAACCAAATATCAAAATATATTTTTGAGTCAACTCTTGGCTAGAATCTATCTATCTATCTATCTATCTATCTATCTATCTATATATATATATATATATATATATATATATATGGAGGTGGGTATGTGTTGGTTGTCAGTCTGTGTGTAAAAATTCAGATAAAATATATCTGTATGAATAAAGGAATAGGGAAAGTTTTACTTTGCTCTGTTCATATATATATATATATATATATATATATATATATATATATATATATATATATATATATATATATGACTTTTTGTCTTTAATCTTAAATCTATTTAAAGAGAGACAGGCAAACAAACGAAGAGTTATGAATAAATTGCTATACTTATCAACTGTTTGAGTTGCCTGACTAGTTTGTTTTTGTTTACAATATTTACGTTATTTGGATTATCTTCATCTTCATTGCCATATTCACAACGTTTCGGTTGTTGGACGCTCCGACCTTCTTCAGGTGATTGGAATTTCGAACCGAAATTTCGTCCCCAGGCTTAGATTATCATAGTTCCATAGTTCGGAATAATCTCCTTTTTCCCAACATATGTGGTCAGCTACGCTTGATTTTTTCTATTTCCCCTCGTGTTACCACTTTGCGATGTTCTTGAAGTCTTACCTTAAGGGGGAGGCCTGTTTCTCCTTTGTATTTCTTACCACTGCTGCAAGGGATGGGGTACGCACAGACCGTAGTCATGTTCTAACTTGATTGATACCCTCTTGATTATTATGTGTGGGGCGCAGTTGGGATATAGTCAACAAAACTCCTTGTAACGCCAAAGATGGACCGAAGGTAAGAATTATGGCGGTATTCATCAACTTAAACAATGAGACCGTACAGAAGAGTTGCAGGAGATTCCAAAGTCGTCTGGAGGCCATGGTTGAAGCTAATGTCAATTTTATTGAATGAATTCACACTTTAGTATTTAAGATAATTTTGTGTAATTTTAGAAAATGTAGCTGTTAAAATATCAGTATTATCTTCATTTATTGCGTCATTTAGACGACAATTTAACCATCGTACCCTGTAATAGCAATGTGCCGTGCATAAAATATCACTGAATATGTCCGGATTGCTTGTTTGACTAATTTATGCGAATGATTCTTCAATTCTTGAGTTGAAATTAAATAATTTTTGGGATGAGGAGTTATGTACTCTATTTCCTTCGCAACATTGTCTTCATGTTTGTTGATGTCATCGCAAGCTTGTTTCCCCCGGGCTTCATCAGGTTTGTATTGAATTGGGTAACTAACAGGGAATTTCGATCTGAACCCTTTATTTAATCTACGTGGGTAGATTGTTCCACTGCCGATATCGGGAGATGAACTGTCTTGTTTTTTTAATATTGTTGAGTTATTCCTCGCCCTGATTAAATTGAGTCCAAGTACACACTCACATCACGTTGAAACCGTGCCCCCTTACGATTACTGAAGTTAAGCAACGTCGAGCCTGGTCAATAGCTAGATGGGTGATCTCTAGGGAATACCAAGTGGTGCAAACTTGGATGAGCTGGTGTTGTAATATATAATGGCTCAGAATTAGAAATCGTTGAGCCAAGTTCCAATTTCAGTCGGGTTTCTTATATTCACCTCCGCGGAAACAACCTTGAGAAATTTATGACTCCTCATCTTCTCCCCCAGCTATGGGTTAATTAGTAAAAAATATTCTTACAATCTAAAAATATTTTGGGTCATTAAATGACCTGCAAAGTGTGGATAAGCCGTAGCAAATGAATTCAATCAACCACGGACACACTGCCCAGGGATTGAACCTGTTGTGGATTCCGGGATGAAATCCGGTACCAATAAATAACAAACGCCAAGAAGGAATATAGGAAAATAAATGTATTAATGTAATAATACAAACTGGTAATGCAGGTTAGTAGTTCCTGTAATGCGGGTTAGTAGCATATATATATATATATATATATATATATATATATATATATATATATATATATATATATATATATATATATATATATATATATATATATTTTTTTTTTTTTTTTTCTTTGGTATCGACGTATCACTGTATGACTTCTTACTGAGTCTACGTGCTTGCTCACTATGACTTTTGCTCGTTAACGTTCGGGCTCGTTGATCGCTCTTTCTCGTTCTACTCCCGGGTATTCACTAGCAGGAGTATATGTATACTCTGGGTGAGTCCATTTGTGTAAAAAGGGGAGAACCCCTCAACAGAACCCATAATTACTATGCCACCAAATTCATGAAACAACGATTTAATCTACTGGGCTATAGTTCTCTAAACTATATAGCTGGATGAGATGTACGTATGCAAAGAGCAAGAACAAGTCTAACTGGTTGATTAAATAAAGTTTTCATTTCCGAATTCCCTGTAGATTACCTACATTGATATAAAACTGAGGAAGCCCGGAGGACACAACAGTCGAAACATTGTCATAAAGACAAAAAGATAAGGATAATAATCAGAATGTAAATAGGTAAATAATGTTGTTAACTGAATCCTTACTAAAAAGCTTTGATGATCTTTATGTGAATTTTTTTATGTCTACTTCTTTGAAATGTCTAATATTCTTTTCTTTTTTCTTTTTGAACAAGCGAAGACGTTACTTTCTTTTTTAATTTTAATTTCCGTTGTAACAAATTTTGATTTTCTTTGAGAATATTGTTGCTCGTATAAACAACCTTTGGAAAATATTTTCTTTTCCTATTTTAAGCCTTAGTGAAAAATTATTTTTCATCTTTTTAACCACTTCCCCTGGGTAGACGAGTGTATATGTTTTTTTTGTTTTTGTTTTTTACCGAAAATGTCTTTTTCAGACACGGACGAATAAACACGTCCAAAACATAACATTTAAAAAACAGCTAGAGATGTGTTTATACGTAGATCTTGATTCCTTTTATACTCTTCTGAGCTTGAAGCGAGTCCAATTATCAACTCATACGTTTGGTATAGGTGTAAGCCACCGCTGAGATATTAGGTTGGTGCAAAAATAATGACGTAATAATGTCGTTTTTGACGTTAAAAAATAAGTCAAAAAACGACATTATTACGTCATTATTTTTGCACCAAGCTAATACTTCAAGGGGACTCTTTTATTAATCAATCTTGATTCTTTTGATGCCCTTCCGAGCTTGTAACGAGTCCAATTGTCAACTCATACGTTTGGTAGAGGTGTAAGCCACCGCTCGGATACTTCAGGGCCACTCTATTTCTTATTATATTAAAACCAAATAATAAAATTTGTCTAAAAATGAAACTTTCAAACTTAACGCTCGTCTGAATTTAATATTAAAAGGTAACATTTCTGTTTAATTTATATTCGCTTAGAAGTTTTTTTCGATAATCCTAGTTGATTTTCATATCATTTCATCCCAAGCAAGGCGATAATTTCACTAAGACGTAAGGATCTATTATCCTAATCTTGATTGTTACAGTTATAATTAGGGAGACAACGGTTCGGGCTTGTATCCTTTGACCAAGTGATTATATTTTTCTCTTTGTTATTATTCAGTCAATTTAAAGCCCGAGAAACACTCAAGGTAGATGCTTAAGGAATGAATTTTTTGTAACGGCGTAAAGAAGATGGTAAAAAGTACATTTTATGATTATAGGTAAGATAGATAGCTCTCGGCTTGAAGTGGTTAAGATTGTAGTGATCGTTGAAGCATCTTATCTAGAATCTATTTCACAACTTAGGGGTTTTAAGTGGAACTTCGTCCTTACAAATGGAATACTAAGGGAATGAGGATATCGAATTTGTCCACGTCGCATAGCAGATCCTAGCTGGGAAGGTCTGAACTGGTGAAATTGTGGAATGTAGCTAGCTTGATGATTTGCTATAAAATAGTGTGTAGCAAGAGGCTAGCAACCTTTCCTCTGAACTAAAGGGGTGTAAGGTAGGAAATAATTCATCACCCCCAAGGTCTAATAAAAGCTTCTGAGCGCGGACGAAGACCGACTCTTTATTCGACAGCAAATCAGTTGTGAAATTCCACAAGAACAAGTAATTATTTATTTATTTACTTATTAAACGTTTACGGAATGAGGTCTTTATATTGATGTAACAGAATGGAATAAGTACCGATTATGAGGACAATTGACAGTAGACTTGATGAGGTTAAGATGGAAGGGATCGAGAAAGTATATCGAGAGTCTGTTCCCCAAAGTACTGCTATTTGAGAAGGAACTGAATGACACTTTATTCTCTAACCAGTAGAATATAAAGCGATGAACACCGCCCTTACATTCTCACCATGTTATGTGTGAAAGCCTGCCTAACTACTTTACTCGAGCGATCGTTTATATATCTATTTGTTCAAAGATTTTTCTAACGCGCGCACACATCAAGAGACGTCATTGAGGACGTTAAGATTGAAGTGATCTTCGTCCTTACATTCTCGTCTTGTCATGTGTGAGACCCTGCCCAGCACTTTCGTTTGAGCCATCCTTCATATATATATATATATATATATATATATATATATATATATATATATATTCAACATTTTTTATCTAACGCATATATATCAAGCACCGTCTTTGAAGATGTTAAGGTGTTAAACTCTCGGCGTTAGTACTGGGAATGGGTGACTGACGTATCTGTTGTCTCGGCTGGGACTATATATTTCCTTCAAAGATCTAGTGTGAAATTGAAACCAAGCCTATTCCGGTATAATATCCCAGTATTCTCAGTATCCTCCTGTAGAACCATATGTTTGCTGCCTCGAGTCCCCTTTTAGTTGTGTGGAAAATGTCACTGCTACATATCAGCTCAGCATTTTTTCTTTGTTTTAACGAAATTTTTTTTTGGAAAACTTGTTAATTTGTATCATTGTCTGAAATTTCAAAGTGTACATATATGCAAACTATTTTCAAAATTAGGTCAGATGATTTGTCGAAAATATATTGCACGTATTTGATACACCAATAAAGCACAAAAAGGTTGATATTTTTGTGCAGCAAGGTTTATAAGACACTCATCCAACATATTTCTAAAAACAGCTTATCACGACCGTTACGCCTTGCCAACACATTATAAATAATGGACTATTCTGTTTTGATCGCGTGGAAAGATGAAAAAGATATATCAAAAACCCTACTTGGTTTCAGTGAGAAAAAGAAAGAAGCTACGAAAAAAGTAAGGACAGATAGAAGTCTTCTGTTAATACTTCATAAATAATAGATTATTCGGTTTGATCGCGTGGAAAAATGGAAAAGACATATCAGAGACGCTATTTGGTTTCAATGAGAAAATGAATGAAAGAAAGAAAAAAAAAGAGTGAATGAGGGGGAAATAAATGAGTTTAATGTCTGTTTCAGTGAAATGAAAAAAGTTGTCAATTTTAAATCTTTTTATTTGTACCCCCTTAAAATATTTGTCAGCATTCATATTTATGGTTTTTACTGCAATATTTTGGTAAAACTGATAAAGCTAATGTGTTAGGGGAATTTTTACAGATAGTTGATTGTCGTGTCACTCGCCATGAGCTTATTTAATTATTAACTTAAGAATTAAGTCTCATCAGAAATTGAAATAGGAAAACCGTGATATTTTCACAGGTATTTCTATTTATATGAAATATCGACGTATTGCATGTGGGGAGAAATTGTAGTTGGACCATCAATGGCATAAGTGAAACATACTGGCTTTAAATGTTATTAAAAAAAAACAACATCATTCTATACATCAATACTTGACATCACTGGCAAAGTGACAGCTAATTAATTTGGTAGTTTGACCTTTGAACCAGTCCAGCAGGACCTCGTTTCAAGTTTTGACCATCTGAACCCTTCCTCTGAGTAACAATTACGAACTTGTGTCAAACACACGATCGCAATAGAGTGAGGCCTTCACACCTTAAAGGTAAGCGTCTTATTCTGAAATTCAAGAGGGTAGTGTGTGTTGTTTTTTTTTTTATAATTTGCTTGAAGTGAAGGAATTAGTCTCTCATTTGGGGAAGGTAACAGTTTCTGACAGAAATCCTGATATTCAAATCCTACTTTATCTTTTCTTCTTCCTTGTAATTCTTCCTTTTTCTCCATTTCCAGTTACTTCTTTTTCTTTTTTATCGTTCTTCCTTCCTTTTTCTTTCTTTTTGTGTTGCTTTCTATTTTCCTCTTCAATCATTTCTTTGCCTTTTTACCTTTCACTCTTCTTTCTTTTTTTTCTTTCTTAGCTCTCTTCGGCCTATTCACCTTTCTTTCTTTCTTCTTTTCTTTCTTTCGGTTCTTTTTTTCTTTCTTTTGGTCATTCATTCATTAATTTTGTTCTTACTGATTTTTGTTTTTTCTTTCTCACTTTCATTTTATTTTAGTCATCAAATTTTCAAGTTTTCCTTTGTCTTATTCACCTTTCTTTCTTTCTTTCTTTCTTTCTTTCTTTTGAAGCTCTCCTCGGCCTGTTCACCTTTCTTTCTTTCTTTCTTTCTTTTGAAGCTTTCTTTCTTTCTTTCTTTCTTTCTTTTGAAGCTTTCTTTCTTTCTTTCTTTCTTTCTTTCTTTCTCTTCAAACTTTCCTTTGTCATATTCACCTTCCATTCTTTCTTTCTTTCTCTTTTCCAGCCATCTTCTGTTTTATCCACCTTTCTTTCTTTCTTTCTTTCTTTCTTTCTTTCTTTCTTTCTTTCTTAGCTCTCCTCGGTCTGTTCACCTTTCTTTCTTTCTTTCTTTCTTTTAAAGGTTTCCTTTGTCTTATTCGACTTTCTTTCTTTCTATCTCTCTCTTCAAACTTTCTTTTGTCATATTCACCTTACATTCTTTCTTTCTTTCTTTCTTTCTTTCTTTCTTTCTTTCTTTCTTTCTTCAGCCTCTTCTTTTTTTTCTTTCAAGTCATTTTATCTCTCCCCGTCTCTCTCTCTTACACTTCATTTTTTGTCTCTCTCTTTCTCTTCCTTTTATTTACATAAATTGTCATTCACATTCAGTTTTTTTGTCTCTTTTCTTCCCTTCTTTTATTTCAATTCTTTCTCTTTCTCCTTTAATTATTTTTCTCATTTTTCCAGTTCAATTCTTTTTATCTCTCTTTATCAGGAAAGAGCGAAAGAGAGAGAGAGAGAAGTTTTTGTTCCTCTCTTTCTCTTCCTTTCATTTAAATTCTTTGAGTTTCTTTTTACAATTATTTCTCTCTCTCTCTATCTCTCTCTCTCTCACTTCTATTGTTCGTCTCTTTCTCTTTCTCTTTCTCCCTATGCGGAAAGAGAGAGAGAGAGAGAGACAATTCTTTATCATTTTCTTTCTCTTCCTTTTATTTCAATTTTTTGCTTTTTATTTCTGGCACACAATCTCTCTCTCTCTCTCTCTCTCTTCAATTCTTTGCCCCTCTCTTTATTCAGAAAGAGAGAGAGGGACCATTCTTTCTCTCTCTCTCTCTCACTTCTATTGTTCGTCTCTTTCTCTTTCTCCTTATGCGGAAAGAGAGAGTGAGAGAGAGACAATTCTTTATCATTTTCTTTCTCTTCTTTTTATTTCAATTTTTTGCTTTTTATTTCTGGCACACAATCTCTCTCTTTCTCTCTCTCTTCAATTCTTTGTCCCTCTCTTTATTCGGAAAGAGAGAGAGGGACCATTCTTTCTCTCTCTCTCTCTCTCTCTTCAATTCTTTGTCCCTCTCTTTATTCGGAAAGAGAGAGAGAGGGACCATTCTTTGTCTCTCTCTCTCTCTCTCTTTCTCTCTCTCTTCAATTCTTTGTCCCTCTCTTTATTCGGAAAGAGAGAGGGGGACCATTCTTTGTCTCTCTCTCACTTGAACTATTTCTACTTCTCTCTCTTTCAACTCTTTATCAAATGTTCTCCTCTTACTACTTTCTTTTTTTGTCTTTCTCTTTCCCTCTCGTCCTCAGCTTCATCGTTGTCACCGTCAGAACTTGTGCACCCAAGACAGAATCTCTTTTCTTGACAACCACTGTCTTGTGGTTTGCTGGAATCTCTCCAGAATGCCACAAGGACGGACTGGTGCCAATAACCACGAATCACTGCCAAAGAGCCGAGAAGGAATACGACATTACGTTGGCAATCATCATTTTCGAAACGAGGCTATGGATTGATGACAGGTGGACAGATGAGAGAAACAAGATTGCCGAGGAGGAGACCCGTTCGTGGTCTAATGGTGTAACAGGGCCTGCCAATTATTACTATTAACGCAAATCGTAGGCAGATAGGACAGTGTTCAAATATCGGACATTTCAGAAATAAGGTATTATGCACCTGGGTTAATTAAGAATCTCTTTGGAACAACTCGGGAAGCTATCATGATCTTAAATTCAGAATCCTCTTAATGTTGCTACGCACATTGGTAATCCAAATACACAACTGTTTCAAATAACGCCCCAAATAATGCGTAAAGAATTGTAATGGAATAGAAAAAGGCCGTCGAGTATCTACTAAAAGTGTTGTATAGCCCCATCGTTCTGGTTTGATCTTAGGCGACAGGGATCGCTCGATAATAAATTTGCATTATTCTCTCTCGGCCGAGGATGGCTAGTTGTTTTGAATCCAGAGATAAAAGAACTTCAACACGTGGAATTATACTTAACAATTTTATTAATCACGTCGACGATGTTCTACCTATCCAGTCGGTTTGCTCTTTTTAACACAAAAGAAAACACGTCTACATTAACGGTTAAAAATTGACTCCTTAAAAACCCTTCTCTGTCTATCGTTCTCACGCTGGCTCAGCCAATCAAAATCGACTAACTTGTTTTGTCTTCCATCTGACCTCAAAGATCAACTTCGGGGAGTCGGAGCAGCGATACACTTACTGCTAAAAATTATAGTCTGCTAAACAGCAAATATATGCTTTGCAGCTGTATAGATGAGCAGACTCGGTAAGAAAGCTAAAAGAAATCTTAAAGTTTCGAATGAAAAAAGAATAAGGAAATATATGAAGATAAAATGTATGGTTGTCAGCAAAAGAGGTTCCCTAAGTTATGAGCTATATTTTGGGGAAGTCAAAACTAAGAAAGGACATAAATTTAACGATTTGTGTCGTAAAGTAACAGACGAGAGAAAATGTGACATAGAAATTCGTAGATGCACGGGAACAGCGAAAGGTAACTTTCAGAAAGCAAGCAAGATATTAAGAGACAAGAATATGCTCTTAAAAATAAAGAACTGAACTGCTATTTTATATGTAATCGCTTATGTAAGTCAATGTTTGACAACTCCTTACAGATAAAAAAGTGCCTTGAAGCAAGAGATATATGGTTCTACAGAAGGATGCTGAGAATACCATTGGGAGGGAATGTAGTCAAGAAAGAAGTTTTAAGGAGAATATGAACTAAACGAAAACTGACACAACGTTAAAGATGTATCTGAAAATCAGGGAACGTGTATTGGAAAAAAACCTGGGAGTCGGTTACCCCTGAGGGCGTGTATTGAATGTAAGAGACACTGAGTAAACAGCGAGTAAGCTTTTATTTACTGAGTTTTAGTGAATGGGTAGCAAAAATAGACAAAGAGCTGCATTAAAATATCAGAAAAATAGGAAGTTGTGGAGAGCGATGATCACTCACATCCTGAAGTGAAAAGGAACAAAAAAAAAGAAATGAATTGACAGGAACATATAGCACAGTGGATAAAAGCGTTTGTTAGATCCAACGACAGGAACCAAAGAGTGTGAGTTCAATACCCGGTTAAGGCAGTGGAGAACTTTCAGAGGGAAATTAACAGGAGATAACTGATAGCTGACATTCATTAAACATGGGACGTGAAACTAGCGAAATAAAGAGTTCAGTTCAACATTCCAACCATCTGAAGAAGCTCTGAGCGTACAACAGCCGAAACGTTGTGATAAATATGACGACAAAGATGAGGACAATAGTCCAAATAATGTAAATAGTGTACATAATACCTCATCTCAGAAATATAGAAAGATACTGAAAGCCTGAAACGTTGTAATAAATATGGCGACACAGATGAGTGCGAATAATGTAAATAATATACCTAATACCTCATCTCAGAAATATAGACAGATACTGTCAGGAAAAAGTCGGGGACAAAGAGGTACGCTAAAGCTTCAAAGCATACCAATAGCAACAAAATATAGGAAGCTGTGGAGAGCCATAATCACTCACCTCCTGAAGAGAAAACGGCACATTAAAAAATGAATTGATAGTAAAAAGTGGGGACAGTGGTGTGGCATATCCCCCTCGTTGAGGGGGTCTTGGGGCGACGGCATCAATTCCATAATAATAACGATGCCGTCTCTCTCTTGTCTTATCCTGGCGACATGTTTTTGGGTCCTAACATAAAATACATCAACAAAGATGATTTTAATTTTATTATTTTATTAAAAATATCGACCTGTATATTTCCAGTAAACTCGCTCTGTCACCCCAATGGGGAGCAGATCCAGACAAGATAGAGAACAAGTCTACTTTGTTCGACGGTTAGACTGAACTCCCAGAAAACGCTTTCTATATCCCTATCATCCCCATGCATGTTAAGCCAATCAAATTCGACTGCCTTTATTTTGTCTTGTATCTGACTTCAAAGTTCAAACTGAGGAAGTCCGAGCAGAGATACAATTCTCTAAAAAATAAACTATTATTTAACAAGAGGTAAGGTAAAGTTTCAATGGTTACTTCCAACAAGAAAAATAGGAAGAAGTGGAGAGCCATGACAACTCACGTCCTGAAGAGTAACGGTACATAAAATAACAAATGAATTGATAGTAAAAAGTGGAGACAGGAGTAAGGTAATGCTTCATCAGTTACGTACAGCAACAAAATATAGGAAGTTGTGAAGAGCCATGACCACTCAAGTTCTGAAGAGAAACGGCACGTAAAAGAAATAAATTGATAGCAAGAAGTGGGGACTGAGTTAAAATAAAGCTTCAACGGTTATTTACACCCACAAAATATAGGAAGTTGTGGAGAGCCATGAATCCTCAAGTTCTGAAGAGAAAAGGCACATAAAAGAAGAAATATTAGGTTGGTGCAAAACTAATGTCGTTTTCTCACATATGTTACTATGTGAGAAAACGATATTATTTTTGCAACAACCTAATAAATTGATAGCAAGAAGTGGGGACAGAGTTAAAATAAAGCTTCAACGGTTATTTACAGCCACAAAATATAGGAGGTTGTGGAGAGCTGTTATCACCACATTCTGATAGTACATGGAACAGAGAGAATGCAACAGATTGTAAAATCCTACTTTTTTTTCTTTACTTACAATGTTATGTAGTCCTTTGGCTCACATGATCCTTGTTGTCTTTCTTGTCCAATGGGAGCTAAACTATGGAAATTCGACTTACCATAACAATGCCATGTTTTCTGCGAGTTTGTTGAGGAAGCAAACAAATGGTAAGAACAACGGACGCAGTGAAGAATTCAGAGGGGGCAGGACTTTACAATTCTGACTGTCTTGTCACCGAAGGAATGGCACGGAACTCCGTGTAGATAAAAAAAAAATGCCTCATTCAATGTGAATAAACAGTTTTTTATTATCTGCTGGTGGGATAAAGAAAGTGACGTACCTCCAAAAATAAATAAATAAAAACGCGGAAAGCAAGGAGGGATAGAACTAAAAAAAAAGAATCGTGAAAATATCAACGAAAAGAAGTCTTTTATAACTGATGGTTAGTTCTTTTCATTTCGCAATTCTTTAATTCTTTTTCGAAGAAAACCTGCAAATTTTTCTTGTCAGGCTTCAACACAAAATAATCTGCCTATCTTATGTTATTAAAATAGTAGATATGTTTACACAATCCTCCCCGGTCTTTTGAACGGGTGTACAGGTTCATCTATTGTTTGCTGCTTAGAATTGGATTTCCGGATCCGTCTTAAGCCTTTTCCTTCTCTTACACTTCCGGTGGCTACTTGTGTCTTTGTGGTATTACCAACTTGTTTGGAATGGCAACTCTTAATCTGTAAACCTAAAGTGGCTCTTGGGCTTTGTACAAGTTGAATTTCATTGTAAAAAAAAGAAAATATACTAATGATAAATCCTGGCAGGACATAGTTCCCATCGGCTCGCCTCTGTGCGTAGGTTAACATATCCTGTGAGAAGGCACATGTTCATTTTATTTTTTTAGTACTTGCTTCATTCATTTTTCATCCAGATTCGGGGGCTTTGTTCAGACGAAATATTTCGTATTATTCTAATATCTTTCAAAAGTAAATAGAGTTTTCCTAGTAGTTCAAATAGATATTCGTGCCTTAAGTTATTAAATGCTTTCATAGAGTCTATGAAATATAACTATTGGCTTTTCCTCATTTTTTTTTTGTTCTTCTGCGTTGTTTGGTAGCCTTTACAAGGAAAACGGCATAAAAATGATTCCTCTGTGAGCTCTCAGAATGGTATTTTGTTCAGTGTTTGTGGACTTGTCTGTCTCTGTTTGCTCGGCAAAGAAAGCAAATTTATTTTTTTTTAAGAAAATGGTCATTGTTGATTTTAAACGGTTCTTTTTTTTTTTTTAGGAAAATCTAAAATTATTAGATTCTGGCACAATCATAGAAAATAAACACCATCTCAATTTAATCTTGAGCAACTGGAAAAACTTTCCCTTCTGTGTCTGTTGAAATTCTTTATTAGACATTTTTCGCATCTGGACAACGATTAATTTGTAACGCTACGTAGAGAAACCAATTCGTTTGAAGAACACATCGAATGAGTAAAGTCGCTTTTCTGAGTAAAAGAATTTCAGGTGGGGCTTCGTTATATGACAACACACATCCTTATGCTGCCAATCCCTCAGGCAGTCATAAAATCGGCCTTCTTGCATATGTAGAATATTCCACAGAAGCATCGCTTAGAGTTTATCACCTGTTACATTTCATGTTAGTAAAGATTTTCCAAAATGTCGAACTTCCTCGTAGAATTGATAAAACCAAAACTGGAATCGATCATTTTTAATGACAGAATAAAAAGAAAGAAAGAAATATATGAAGAATGGGTGTTGTGTAATATCTGAACACCCCCATAAGATGGACTGGTCTAAGACTATTTAAACAGTATTCCTCACTTACACTATTTACAATGTTCGGACATTAGCCCTTAGTCTTTATTATCATATTCACGACGTTTCGGCCGTTGCACGCTCCGGCCTTCTTCAGGATCTGTCTGTATTCCTGAGATGAGGTATAGTTACTATTGATATTATCTACATTGTTCAGACTTTTTTCCTGATCTTTATATTCATATTCAAGACGTTTCAGTTGTTATATACTCCGGCCTTCTTCAGGATTTGTCTATATTTCTGAGATGAGGTATAGTAACAATTTACACTACCCACATTCTTCGGAATGTTGTCCTCATTTTTATGCGCAGATGCACGACGTTTCGGCCGTTGTATGCTCCGGCCTACTTCAGGATTTGTCTATATTTCTGAGACGAGGTATAGTAACTATCAATACTATATACATTGTTCGGACTGTTGTTCTCATTGTTAGTTATATTCACAACGTTTCGGCCGTGGTACGCTCCAGCCTTCTTCAGGTGGTATACGTTGGAATTTAGATTCGAACCCTTTAATTAGTCGGCTGGGGTAGATTGTTCTAGTTTTCCGTGTGATGCCTTTTCTGGATATCTCCCTTTAATAAGTCAACTCTCAAGTTTTGCTTCACCTCTGCTGTAGCCAGGTATTGAACTCACAACTCTTTGGGTCAAATCACTGGATTACTTCAACCAGCAAAGCAATCGGAACAATGTAAATAGTGTAAATTTTTACAATACCTCATCTCAGAAATATAGACAGATATATCTACTCCTGTTAGCCTGTTTACAGCAATTGGAGGCTGGGCGCTTTTATCGATACACGACCTCTGGGGAGGTTGCCAAATATGGCTCCAGTCCAAGGGGGAATTACTAAATTATTCTTCACTGAAACTCACTGTAGGAGTTGACATCTAAGGAATATTAACATCAAAATAAAATCGCTTTAGTTGTTACAGTTGTGTTGTAGAAAATAATATTCACGAGAAAGAATACTTTTATAGTACAGTGGGCTAGGAAAAGTTTTAGCCACCCTTGATTACAGCAATTTTGGTTTGTTTAATAACATCTCTTCTTTTTTTCCAGACAATACCATGTTAATACCAAGCTACTTTCATCTATGAACGATAGTTGACTTATATTTTGCAATGAAATTTCGCGGAAGTGAAGAAATTGTTCAATTTCAACGAGGGCGAATAATAGGATGGCATCAGTGTGGCAAATCAAATAGAGAAATTGCTAGGTTTTTCCAGGTTAATCATCAAACGGTTAATAATATTGTCAAGAAATTTAACGAAGAAGGCCATTATCATCCTGAACAACGTTCAGGAGGTTCATGCATGAAGAGAACGAAAAGGGCGTCATCAGAAACCGTGGTCAGAGCTTGTAAATGACTCTGAACGAGCTTGGCTATTAAAGAAGTGTTGCAAGAAAGAAGACTTTGATTTCAGAGATTAACAGAAATAGACGTATGAACTGGGCGAGATAATTAGAGAGCAAATATTATGAAATTTCTCAGTCTGTAATTTGGTCAGATGTAAGTTACTTCTGCCAATATTCGAATTCGAGACAGCTTTCTATTTGGAGAAATCAGAATGAGATTTGGAACACTGAATGTCTGCAGGCGACCGTGAAACATCGAGGGATTGGAATAATGGTGTGAATGGCTGTTTGGTTTGGAGGTAAATCTGAGATGAATCTTGTTGACGAGCGGTTGAATGGTCCAAAATATTGTCAAATATTGGAGAAAGAACAACTCCCACTATTAGAAAACAACCAGATTGTCAAGAATATCTACCTTTTTTCAAGAAGATGGCGCGCCATGTAATACGAGCAAAGGCCTAGAAGGAATGGCAAGGAATCAAGTCACTGCCATGGGTAGCCTAAATTCCTGACTTGAATCCAATAGAGAACGTTTGGATTCGAGAGCGTGCAACGAAAATCACATCAGTGGCAAACCTTAAAGAAGCATTGCTAAAGGTGTGGCAAAATATGGCTCAGACGATTGTTGATAATTTCATCAAATCCATGAAAAATCGAATACGAGCACTGAAACTACAGTATTTACATTATGCGGACTATTATCCTCATCTTTGTCGCCATATTTGTCTAAACGCTCCGGCCGTTGTACGCTCCGGCCTTCTTCAGGTGGTTGGAATTTCGAACTGAACCCTTTATTTCAATCCCTGGGGTAGACTGTTATCGTTCCATGTGCTATGTTTGATGGATGTCAGCTATCAGTTATCTCCTGCTAATTTTCCCTCTGAAAGTTCTCCACTGCCTTAACCGGGTATTGAACTATACACTCTTTGGGTCTGTCACTGGATCTAACCAACGCCTTTATCCACTGTGCCATGTGTACTTGAGGACAGACCCAAAGAGTGTGAGTTCAATACCTGGTTAAGGCAGTGGAGAACTTTCAGAGGGAAAATTAGCAGGAGATAACTGATAACTGACATCCATCAAACATGGCACGTGGAAGTAGAACAGTCTACCCCAGGCATCGAAATAAAGGGTTCAGTTCGAAATTTCGACCACCTGAAGAAGGCCGGAGCGTACAACGGCCGAAACGTTGTGACAAATATGGCGATAAAGATGAGGACAATAGTCCGCATAATGTAAATACTGTACATAATACCACATCTCAGAAATATAGACAGACTCTGAAGTACTGAAACTATCAAATGGAGGACCTACTCTATACTAGTTCCAAATACTGTTTATTTATGTTGAGTTGGGATTACGTAATTACATTTTGAAATTGGATGTAGTTTATTCCTCCTGGCTAAAAAATCTTCTTAGACTACTATACCTAAAATATTTTTTTGCCAATACTGATTGATTTTATCTTCAATACGTAAAAATATACCATCATATATTTTCGATAAATAAATGAAAATGCATTGATTTCTTCACACGACCGAGTCGCAAATATAATTAAAATTGCAATTGTTTTGAATCTTCATTTTATGCGACATTTTAAAACTATGTGACGCTTGATTTCCATCTTCATGTTAGTGTATTTCCACTTGCAAAACGTTGGCTTCAATTGTATGCATATAAACAATGCTTATATTCGAAGTGAACTCTCTACTCTTAACAGATCGGAAGCGATAGCGTTACATGAAGGAATTAAAATGTATTTTAATTTCAAAAGAAGGGTTCTCTAGGGAAAAAGCCGTTCCTTTAATAATATATGATTACCCGTTAGTTATTAAAAGCAGCGAAGGAAGACACATTCTCTAGAATCCTCATTGTATTTCGATCAAAACAATATGCAGGTGTTGACCTCTAACAAAATTCTGTAAATTCTAATGTCAAAAATAACTCTACCCAACCCTGGTAACCTAAATATTGTAATCCGAGATAAATTTGCTCTTTGGTGGGGTTAAATTGAAATAGCGGACACAAACACAGATTCTTTAAAAATGGAAGAAGAGAATAGAGAAATATTAGTTTGGTACAAAAATAATGTCGTTTTTTTGGCGTATTTTTAACGTCAAAAAACGACATTATTTTTGCACCAACCTAATAGAAAAAAAGATCTTTATCGCTCTCAGATTCAGTATGTCGTTTTTTGACGTAAAAAATACGCCCCAATAACGACATTATTTTTGTACCAAACTAATAATTCTTCTGATTTTATTCTGACCAAACTGCTGTCGTAACTACTAAATCTGAGAGCGATAAAGGTCTTTTTTTCTGTTAGGTTGGTGCAAAAATAATGTCGTTTTTTGACGTTAAAAATACGTCAAAAAAAAAAAACGACATTATTTTTGCACCAACGTAATATTTCATAGCGTTGAACATGTTGGATTTCGTGCCAAAGGAAGTTTATCTGCGGGGAATTTTACGGCACTACATTGTTCAAAAGAAATCTGAAGCTGAAGTATACAAAATTATTGTTGAAACTTACGGAGACCATGATCTTTCATGTCAGGCACAAGCTGAAATTTCACAATTATTCAGATGTGATCACACAACAGTTTCGAAACGTTTGAAAGCATTAGGATTGATTCGAAAACAAGAACATTGTGTTTCGTAATAGTTAGAGCCGAGATATGTCGAACGGCGTCTTGTCACGTGTGAACAGCTGATTCAACGGCAGAAAAAGATTTTTTTTTTTTGTATAGTTTCGTGACCGGCGATGAAAACTGGATACACTACGATAACCGTAAAAGTACAAGTCCCGTCATGCATCGGCGGCAAAGCTGAATATCTGTGCTCTGCATTTCGTGGGATCAGCTGGGTATAGTTTATTATTAGCGAAAAGCGGATTGCTATCGACTACAATTGATGCGTTTGAGCCAAGCATTGAAAACAAAACGGCCACTATACGAGCAGAGACACAACAAAGCGATTTTGCAACATGACAACACTAGTCCGCATGTTGCAAAACGAGTGAAAACCTACTTGGAAACGCTTGAAAGGGAAGACTTACCCCACACACCGTATTGACCAGCCATTGCTCCGATTGGTGGCACATGGCCTACCTGAGCAGCATTTTCATTCTTATGAAGATGCCAAAAAATGGATCGACTTGTGGTTAGACGTATCGTTTTTCCGACGTGGATTTCAAATTCTGCCAGAAAGATGGGATTAAAGTAGTGGCTAACGATAGACAATACTTTCACTAACTGGTTTCTTATTAATTTTTCTAAATAAAACATTACTTTTCATGAAAAAAAGCGTGAACTTATTTAAGGTCCTAATATATTTGCAGTCCTTCCTCCATGCATAGCTTACACTTACTTCTGATGTTTCTCCCTATCTTTATTGTTAAAAAAATAATATTGCACATTAGTTTCTGTCTATATTTCTGAGATGAGGTATTATGTACACTATTTACATTATTCGGACTATTGTCCTCATCTTTGTTGCCATATTTATTACAACGTTTCGGCCTTTCAGTATTTGTCTATATTTCTGAGATGAGGTATTATGTACACTATTTACATTATTCGGACTATTGTCCTCATCTTTGTTGCCATATTTATTACAACGTTTCGGCCCTTCAGTATCTGTCTATATTTCTGAGATGAGGTATTATGTACACTATTTACATTATTCGGACTATTGTCCTCATCTTTGTTGCCATATTTATTACAACGTTTCGGCCTTTCAGTATTTGTCTATATTTCTGAGATGAGGTATTATGTACACTATTTACATTATTCGGACTATTGTCCTCATCTTTGTTGCCATATTTATTACAACGTTTCGGCCCTTCAGTATCTGTCTATATTTCTGAGATGAGGTATTATGTACACTATTTACATTATTCGGACTATTGTCCTCATCTTTGTTGCCATATTTATTACAACGTTTCGGCCTTTCAGTATTTGTCTATATTTCTGAGATGAGGTATTATGTACACTATTTACATTATTCGGACTATTGTCCTCATCTTTGTTGCCATATTTATTACAACGTTTCGGCCTTTCAGTATCTGTCTATATTTCTGAGATGAGGTATTATGTACACTATTTACATTATTCGGACTATTGTCCTCATCTTTGTTGCCATATTTATTACAACGTTTCGGCCTTTCAGTATCTGTCTATATTTCTGAGATGAGGTATTATGTACACTATTTACATTATTCGGACTATTGTCCTCATCTTTGTTGCCATATTTATTACAACGTTTCGGCCTTTCAGTATCTGTCTATATTTCTGAGATGAGGTATTATGTACACTATTTACATTATTCGGACTATTGTCCTCAACTTTGTCACCATATTTATTACAACGTTTCGGCCTTTCAGTATTTGTCTATATTTCTGAGATGAGGTATTATGTACACTATTTACATTATTCGGACTATTGTCCTCATCTTTGTTGCCATATTTATAACACACCCTCCAACTGATTTCCGTACGATCAACGAAGATGAGCAACGTCGAGCCTCGACAATACCTAGATGGCTGACCACTTGGGAATATGAACGTGTAAGCTTGGATGTGCGGATGGTGTAATGGATAATAGCTAGGATTTGTTAATCGGAGAGCCGAGTTCCATTTCCAGTTGCGTTCGGTATATTTACTTACGCGTAAAGTACCCATGGAAAATGCAGTGCTTTTCCATTTCTTGCCTAAACTATAGGTTAATTAGTAAAACCATTGTTATCTAAAAAAAAATCTTACAATCTAAATATATTTTCAGGTTTCAAATAACATGCAAATAGTTGATAAGCCATAAAAAAACAAAAAAACGAAACAATCAATGAAGATTTTGAGACGGAAGCTGGGCCGGGTTCATTTCAATATCCTGTTCATTTAGGCACTGGAATACACAGGTAAATTCATAAAAATAGTCACAAATATATATTCATCCACAAATATGCCTGACTTAGAGAGACACGAACATACGCACAAAGACATGAATGTGAACAGTTATATATATATATATATATATATATATGTAATTACATGTAGGAGAATGTATTTCGGTCAGAACTCAGAAAAAATATTGAAGTCAGTAGGTCATCGTTATTGGATAGAAATGCTATTATTAAAAATACACGTTCTCTATAGTTTCGTTTCTATCAGGATAAAACATTTGTTGCTTATCTAAAAATTTTACTTTTCTATTTTTACGACATTTGTCTGCATCTGTCTTGCGAGGAGGAAAATTTAACAATAATAATAATAATAATAAGAAGAATATATTTGTATGCATTTAATATAAAACTCGACATGGCAGGGTGGGAAAATATCTATATTGGAAAATCTGCAATTTTTACATGAAGGAATCTGCAAGAAATTATTATGAACATCACCCAGAGCCGGTTCCAGAGATAAGACCTGTAATAATTTTATGGGACTTTACAATTCACATAGACAAAATAATCAAAGCTAATCACCGAGACCGATCAAAGACCACGAAAAATGAATGTAATTTCTTATTGACATAGAAATTATTTAAAAAATCCGGTGTGTACGTTTATGTTTAGGAGAGATTCTATTAATGCACTTTCGAGAAACTTTCTTTATAGTGAGTTAGATTCTCTTTTCATAAGGAGAGAATTTTTAAATATATAAAGTTGTGATTGAAATGATTTATGTCTATAACTAATACATGGGATCAAATATCAAATTGGAGATTTTTCTTATGTTCGTACATACGGGTTTTGCATCTCTGGACGCCATTATATTGTAAAGAAAAGCTGTGAGAATTGAATTGATATATGCCTGCTTTAGAATTATTCTTATTATGCTACTTTTTAAATATTTTGAACATAGTTGTGAAGAAACTGTAAAGAAAAAAAATAATATATTTTTAAATCTATATATAAAAACAATCGGGCGGATGTATAGTTGCTCATATAACTTTATTTAATTCATATATATATATACATATATATATATATATATATATATATATATATATATATATATATGTGTGTGTGTGTGTGTGTGTGAGGGAGCGGATTCACTTTTATGCATGTAGATTAAATAATTACAAACATTATGTCTGCTTATTTTTAGCATAATCCATTCATATTCACGGGTATTTTTCCGTGTATTACAATCAAATGATGCAAGAAATGTACTGTAACCGAGAAAATCATTTTTATTCCCCAAGTACTATATTTGTAATATATATATATATATATATATATATATATATATATATATATATATGTGTGTGTGTGTGTGTGTGCGTGTGTGTGGTGTGTGTGAGTGTATGTGTGTGTGTAATTGCATATTTGGGCAGCAATCCTTCTTTTATACAGGTTCCATTAAATATGATTGATAAGGTATTGCGGTTAATTTTTTATTTAATTTTTCGTTTTTTTTTCTTCTAATTTTCTTCATTCCTGGACGTAAATTATATAGAAATCCACACATTCAGTTAAAAGTAAAACTAAAATCACCCTTGATAATGATTAAAAGTATAGCAGAAAGTGATCTGACATGCAAAACATTCGGACAATTTCTACATAATTTATGTCCAGAAAAGAAGAACATTCTGAAAACATACAAAAATTTAGATAAAAAACTTAATCGCAGTAACTTGTCGGTCGTTTTTAATGAAACTTGTATATGTATGAATATATGTATATGATAATTGCAAATATAGACTTTGTCACTTTGCTGACTGGTGTTTTATTCAGCATGTCGACTCCACATTTTTTAAACGAACCATTTAAAAATAAATATATATATATATATATATATATTAGGTTGGTACAACATTATGACGCAATAATGCCGTTTTTTGACGGGAAAAAGTACGTCAAAAAACGACATTATTAAGTCATTATTTTTGCAGCAACCTAATATATATATATATATATATATATATATATATATATATATATATATATATATATATGTATATATATATATGATGTATATATATATATATATATATATATATATATGTATGTATTTTTTTATCCAAATTTAGAAAAAGAATTGCAGTTACTTCTTGTCAGAGGCACAATCTTTCTTTGTAGGACTTCTCATTATGGACATATTATTGGGGATAGTAATCGTGGCTCGTGGGGGCACAGTTCTATGGGTAAAAGTGAAACTCGGATGAGTTCCACCACGGAATATGTGATCAAGCGGCGCTGTATCGAGCCTAATTCGCTATCTCTTCATTACCGAGGCCCTTTGGAACAGTTGGTATGACGTTTGCCTGATAACGCAGCTGTTCGGGTTTCGGTAGTGGATGCGCACAGCTGATGATTCCCATATATATATATATATATATATATATATATATATATATATATATATATATATATATATATGAAAAATAAGGGCAATAGCATATTTCAGGAGACGAAGATATAGCTAGTTTGTTTTATCAACTCCGGTGTGGACTCAGTTCGTGTCAGAAATAGTAATTTAACTGTGCAAGCTAAGAAAGAAAAAAAAAATCAGTCGAAAAAGTAAGACAGAATTTATCCATTTCAATGTTTCATTCAGACGAAAGGGACGAGTCAGGGTCAGAGGAGAGTAGGAGGTATTTGTTTTAAAAGGAAGAATTTTTATACATTTAAGTCCGAATATTAACCTATGACATTAATTTGGGGTTATAAGTATAATGAAATATTAGTTTGAAATTAAAAGAGGAATAAAAAGATGTTTAAAAATAACTTTAAAATATATAGATATGAGGATTTAAGAGATTAATGTAAAGAGAGTTGGGAGATCTTAGTGTAGGAGAAAGTTTATAAATTATAATTAATATAGTGTAAAGACGTTATAGAGGAGGGGAAATGTAGAAATTAGAATTAGTTATACTTTGGACATTTCAATAGTTAGAGGGGAGTGAATATTATGGAAATATAGTAGTTAATTAATTTAAACCTATATTATGGAAATTTGAATTTGTTTTTATATCGACATTCTTATTCTAATTCATTCCTCTAATTTAATAGTTTGCTTTCATCATTGTATTATATTATTGTATTTTTTCTTCTGCACATAAGTGACACACATGTGTAACAATATTACGACTACATGATGCGGAACCAATAATCTTCCAAACTATCTGTGGGCTCAAACCTTTCTCCTTCAATATCCAAAATTTCTTTGAAAGAGCTGTCTGGTGTTTTAGCTTAGGTTTAGAAAAATGCCATGGGTATATATATATATATATATATATATATATATATATATATATATATATATATATATAAACACTCATACTCGCAGGCACACTCACACACACACATATATACACACACATATATATGCGTGTGTGTGTTTGTTTCTTTCCATATTAAATAAATTGTCTTTGTCTGTCATAATCAATGAAACATGTTTACAAGAAGGGTTGTTGCCCAAATATACATCATATATGTGTTTGTAAGTGTGAGTGTGTCTTGTGTGTATGGGTGTGTCCGTTTGTATATACAGGGTGCAATGCGTAAATTGGTCTGTTGAGAAAGACCACCTTAACGCAATTTACTCGGCCAGAAATTTGGAAACGACATGCTGTAGTTCTTGGTATACACGCCGGAAGCTCCAATAGAAACAGTTCAGTCTTCTTTGAGTATAGTGCAGAGCATTCGTAAAGAGTTGGATGATTCTAATGGTGATTACGAAGGTGTTTGGAGTGATCACTAGTGATGGTGACGTTCATCTTCCCACAAGGTCTCAGATTCAACACGATGGCATACATCAAGAGCCTTGAGACGGTAGTGTTGCCCTGGGTCAAGAGGGTGGCTAACTAGAAAAACTCTACGTCTGGCAACAGGATTCTGCACCATGTCACACAATAAAGAGAACCCAGTCATGGCTGTTAGACAATTTCACCAGACCATATCATCCCTTACATTTGTAACAGCAAAGATGAACTGAAGACAAGGATTATGGCAGCATTCACCAAATTATACAAGGAGACCGTCCAGAAGAGATGTAGATGTTCCGAAATCGTTTGGAGGACGTGGTTGAAGCCAATGGCGATTTAATTGAGTAAATATATCTATTAAAATGAAATGTCAGTGTAATTTTCATTTTTGCACAAATTACACATGTTATCAATCGCACCCCATATATATATATATGGTGCGATGGATAAATGAAGAAATATAGTCTTAAGGTGTGCTATATTTATGGGATAGAGCGCGTGTAAATATAAAAGTGAACATTGAAGTCAACACTTAGAGGCGACAGGCTGTTTTATGCTAGACGCAATCGTCAGGTGCATGAAAACATGAAGCAGCCCGTCGCTTCTAAGTGTTGACTTCAGTGTTCACTTTTATATATATATATATATATATATATATATATATATATATATATATATATATATATATATATATATATGTGTGTGTGTGTGTGTGTGTGTATGTGTGTGTGTGCGTGCCTGTGTGTGTGCGTATGCGTGTGTATATGTGTGCTTGTATTATGCGATTCAAGAATTCTATAAGTATTGGGCTATTTTTTGCCGGTAGCGCCAATCCCGTCAAATAATAGTGACCTTTTCATTTAAAGTTCGATCCAGTACCAATCAAAGATAAGTTTGATCATTGAGAATAACAGGACAGTCAATATTATTTTTCTGTTAATATTATCGGTGGTATGTGACACGTGGACATATGCCACATTCAGTGGAAGGGGCATAGGATCTGTAGAGCAGGGGCGTGTCACGTACGCTGAATTGGCCAGGGAGTCGTTCGCTACTTGCAGTCCCACTTTTATGTCGAATTTGACAACAATGTAATTTTTCTGACATGGCATTTTAGAAGAAATTGTGACAGAAATGAAGGAATTAGAGAAGGAAAGAAAAAAATGGAAGAATGCAAATCAGGCAAGAAAGAAAGAAAGAAGGAATCATCGAAAGAGAAACGAAGACAAAGAAAGCTAATAGGGAATTAGAAAGAAAGAAAGAAAGAAACGAAGAAAAAAGTGTGAAAGAGAAAGAAGGAAAGAAAGAATTTAAAAACTAAAGAAAAAAGAAAGAAAATGGTGGACGAGAAAAAAGAATGAAAGAAGAAAAGAAAAAGGGTGAACGAGAAAGAAGGAAAGAAAGAGAGAAAAAAAGAAAGAGAGATAGAAAGAAAGTTAAAACAGAAAGAAAGAAAGAAAAATGGTCACCGAGAAAGAAAGAAAGAAAGAAAGAAGGTAAAACGAAAGAAAGAAAAATTGTGCGCGAGAAAGAAAGTAAGAAAGGAAGAAAAAAGAAAAAAAAGTGTGAAAGAGAAAGAGGGAAAGAAAGAATGTAAAAACTACAGAAAAAAAGAAAGAAAAATGGTGGACGAGAAAAAAGAATTAAAGAAGAAAAGAAAAAGGGTGAACGCCAAAGAAAGAAAGAAAGAAAGAAAGAAAGAAAGAAAGAAAGAAAGTAAAACAGAAAGAAAAGAAAATGGTCACCGAGAAAGAAAGAAAGAAAGAAGGAAAAACGAAAGAAAGAATAATTGTGAAGGAGAAAGAAAGTAAGAAAGGAAGAAAGAAAGAGAGTAAGAAAGTAAAACAGAAAGAAAGGAAAATGGTTACCGAGAAAGAAAGAAAGAAAGAAAGAAAAAAAGAAAGAAATGAAATGATGAGAAAGAAGGAATGATGCGAGAATGAATGAAAATGGGATACGAAAGAAAGAAAGAAATATGATTTGAAAGAAAAAAGAAAGAAAAAGAAAGTGAGAAAGAAAGAAAAAATAGGATTTGAAAGAAAGAAAGAAAGAAAGAAAGACCTACAGGAAAAAGAAGAATGGGATAAAAATGACGGTAAGAATGAATGATACAAAAGTGAATGAAATAGGATAAGAAAGAAAGAAAGAAAGAAAGAAATGAATTAGGATGAGAAAGAAGGAAAGAATGAATGATGCGAGATTGAATGGAAATAAGATAAGAAAGAAAGAAAATAAAAAGAAAGAAAGTAAAAAGTAATGTAATTCGTGAAAGATAAAACAAAATGCTAACTGACTGAAAGAGAAAGAAGTAAATAAATAAAAAAAGAAAGAAAGAAAGAAAGAAAGAAAGGAAGGAAGGAAGGAAGAGAGAAAGAAAGATAACAGGGGAGATGTTGAAAAGAAAGAAAGAAAGAAAGAAAGAAAGAAAGAAAGAAAGAAAGAAAGAAAGAAAGAAACCGAGGGAAGTAGAAAGAAGAAGTAATGTAATTCTAGAAGGAAAGAAAAAAAGAAAAAATTATCAGAAGAAAAAGGAAAATAGCAGAAAAGCAGAGAGAGACAGAGAGATGATGATGGTGATGATGAAAAGTAGACAAAAAAAAAAAAAAAAAGAAAATTTATTCGAAATGATGTGAAATCCGGAACCAACAAGCAAACCTTTCCATATATAATTCTGATCTCCGAACATTTGATCAGATTTAGGGGCGTTAGTCCAACACAGAACACAGATCCCACACTCCCGAAATATAATTATCTTTATTCAATCAGTGTCATTTAGCATTCATTTCTGACTCATGCGTGGAGCTGAAGTCGGTGGCGTACCGAGATCAAATTCTGAACGAGTTTCTTTTAGTTTCATTAATGCTCTTTGAAAATGAAAGAATTCGTTTTTTCTCCAAATATTGGTTAAATAACAGGGACAACAGAGCTCTATAGCTAAGGATAGCAGCTTGTGTAGAAGAAAAACTCTGAATTCAAACTCACATATTTCATCGGGCAAACTGGGTTCTTTAGCCATAGTAGGTAAAGCTGTCTAGATAAATATTTATTTGACTAATGCACACATAATCCAACGTCTGTACAAACGTCGAGGCCGAGCAAACGCCGAATTCATCAAGGGTTAACTCCCCAACAAAATATTGACACCTACCAAGAAAATATTTATATATAAACGACCAATATTTGCTCATCCGCCGTACCAATTAAAATATTCATAGGTTCAAACATTTTTAGGCGTCTATTCAAATATGAGTATCCAATACAAATAACGTCTAAGGTGATCAAATCTGTCGGATTAATAAATAAAATATCCATTACCTCTTTAGGAAATTGCTTTGTTTACGTTTGGATATGAAACTGAGCAAATATGTATATTTTGAGAATCTATGATGAGAATGATTTCGCTTAAAGACATTATTCAGCCTTGCTTAATACTTTCCCTCTGTCCAAGGGGACGCAGGTTCGAATCTGGACGGTGATTGCATATATTTCATAAATATGATTCCTCGAATATCCAGTATACAGGAAACGAAAATAAGTAAATATACTGTTAAATAAACGGAGCGTCTGTCCAAATAAGAGTATTCACTACAAATAACTTTTAGAGTGATAAAATCTGTTGGATTAATAAATAAAAAATCAATTACTTCTTTAGAAACTAAACTCAAATATAAACAAGCAATATTTACTTATCCCAGAAGTAAGTAAATGCTTATCGACTCAGATATAAAAGAATTATATTTAACTATTCCCAAAGCAAGTAAATGCGTATAGTCTCAAATAAAAGAAACAGTATTTACCTATCCCTAACGAAGTAAAAAGACTCAAATATAAACAACTAGTATTTACAGATCCCTGAAACATTTATTTTATTATATTATTATTAATTAGAGAGCCGAACATAAACAAAGAATATTTACCTATCCTGAACCAAATAAATAAATCTAGTCTCCAAAATAATCTAGCCATATTTGTCTATTGTACTCGATCATAACTTGAGAGTAAAGTTTAAGCATCTTCACCCCAGATATTGCTGCAGTGGCCCGTTTTTTGTCTAACCTGAATCTGATCTATAAATAATGGCAGAAGTCGTGTACTTTTTGGAACGAAAGAATAATCGAAGTTTATTAAATAACATTTGATTTTTAAATGATATTCACCCTGTACAATGCTGAAGAAGTTTGCACAGTAATAGTGACCACTCTAAGCAAAAGGATAATGGCGCTAAGACGCAAACAGGCCATCGGAAGTGAAAGACAAAGAACATACATTAGACGGAACTGGAAACCAAATCGTGAAGAGAGTAAAATAAACCTCTCTACCTGCTCCAAAAACCAGGGAAGAATGAGAACCGAACGATAGCCAAACCTATCAACTCGTATTGAGGAAGTAAAATTTATATAAATAGCAAATACAGGTTCAGAGTTTAAGAAGACGTTAGAAGGAACCGGAAACCCAATCCTAAACAGGAAACAAAGGATAAACATCTACTCCTGTTCTAAAAACCTATATACACCAACTGAAGGAAGAAAATAAATAAATAGCAATTCAGAGTTTAGGTGGAGACGTTAGAAGTATAGAGTTGAAGCAGACTTTAGAAGGAACCGGAAACCCAATCCTAAACAGGAAACAAGGGATAAACCTCGACTCTTATTCAAAAAACCTATCTACTCCTACTGAAGGAAGAAAATAAATAATATTTTTGAGTTTGAGCGATGTTAGAAGTATAGAGTTGAAGGAAACTTTTCAATGGAACCGGAAACCCAATCCTATACAGGGAACAATGGATAAAGCTCTACTCCTGTTATAAAAGATCGGGGAGGAGTTTGAACCGGACGATAGGCAAAGCTATCTGCTCCTATTGAGTTTAAAATATAAAAAAATAGTAAATACAAGTTCATAGTCCAAGACGCAGACGTTAGAAGCATAGAGTTGAAGTACACTTTTTAAAGGAACCGGAAACCCAATACTAAACTGGAAACAAGGGATAAATCTTTACTGCTGTTACAAAAAAACGGGGAGGAGTGTGAAATGGTCGATATGCAAACCTATCTACAGGTCTTCATTGAGCACCATCTACTTGTAATTGACTACGAAAGAAAGCTCATTAAGTCTCTTTTAAATATTATTTTCACGTCGGAATTTTGTGCACTTATTTGAATTTACGATTACAGAATGACAAAAGTAAATGATGGCAAAGTAAGAAAGAGTCAAAGATAAGCGGGAAAAATAACTATCTTGGAAGTAAGAAACCAAAAAGTAAAAAAAGAAAACAATTTAAATCAATGAAGGGAAAATAAAAAGGAAGCAGACAATCCTTCGGCAATCACATTCTTTATTCCCTAAATAATTCAATACTTAATCAATAGCGTACCGATTTCTATATTTCACAATTTTTCATTGACTTCAACGTCATCGACATTCTCGTTATCGATTTATTTTGATTATTATTATCAGTTAGAGTCGTGTAGACTTTCGTTCACACCCTTACACGTTAATATACACGATTTGCAACCAGCCTATACATATATTCAGACACGACTTCTTGCTTTAATTAGTCTCCCATTATTTTTATTTTTCACCGGGATGAGTCACAACGGAGATGGCTGTATAGCAGCTATCTTCTCTTTCGAAGTACTTAAACGCAGATAATGGAAATTGCGTCATGGGATATCGGGGCTGGGCGGGAATTCCAATGACTGTGGAATTCATTAGTACTGACGATAGGATGCTTTGCTTATTATGTTTTGTTTTACTTTTGGTCCGCGTAATACTTTGGATTTATTAGCAGAGCATCCTTACGACACGGGAAGCAGTAGAAGTCAACTTGGAAAGGCTGTGAAAGAACAGTGTAGGGAAGTGGAAAAAGCATCACACTCGGGGACAGAACGGAAAGCGCCAACTAACCCACAGGAAGTGGCTAGAGGTGAAAAAGAACGACATTGAAGAGAGGATTTAAAATAAGAATTTAAAATTAGAAAAGAAATAATTTACACACGTCAAAAAAAGAAAAAGAAAGCATAGTAAAACTAACAAGGAAAAGGTTGTCTTTAAATCGAGATAGATATTTACAAACTAACAGTTGGTGTTGGACTGCAAGGGTATAGAATAGCGAGATTGTAATTAGTCATATCATCGTCTTAATAAAAATGACGTCGTATACGAAGAGAAAATTGAGGGTAACATAAATTTTGCTCAACAGAAGGATAAAGACAGAACAGGTAATAATAATGACAAATTAGCCGTTATCTTATAAGGAAACTTTCAGCATTCATTGACCGAGCCGCCAGTCCTAATGTCGGTTCAAATTTATGAATTCTTTCTCTTAAATATCTTTCAGGAAAATAGAATTCTCAAGTCCAGTAGCTGTTATCGCTCTTTCCAGTATTGATGGGTGTTTCCTTCCTAACCTTTTATTTGAAGTTGTGTGGAAGGTCTACAGTTTCAGCATATCATTATTTTCTCTTCGAGCGACATTTTAGTTGTTGCTGCTGTTGGTAGTCTTCGAGAGATGTGGCTTCGTTCATTTGGTACAGTACTATCTTTGAGAATATGTAGTTCACAAGCCTCGAAGAAGTGTGTTCTTCACGAAGACACACAGACTTCATGAGCTCAAAGCTATTTTTAAACATTGATTAAATAAAACGGTTGTATAGAACTGACGGTTTAGATATTTCTGAATGGATTAAGCATTTTGCATGGCGCCAATATATAAGTCAGGCGAGTGTACTTAAGAAAATGGCATGAGTTTCAGATTAACTGATTTATTTGTTTAACGGCATATCAACACCTTATGGGTCATGAGTGCTTAAATTTTAATTTTCATGGGAGCAGCTAAAAAAGGATCGTTTGCATTGACTCAATGATCCCAACTACGGCTGACACCTTAACAGACTGGATTTGATAGCCTTGGATGGCAACCGGTCTAGGAGAAGGAAAAACTCTGAATTCAAAACTGTATGTAGCCCTGGCGAAGTATATGCTATGCAGCTAAAGAAAGGATCGTTTGCATTGAGTCGATGATCCCAATTACGGGCGACTCCTTATCAGACTGAGTTCTATAGCCTTTGATGGCAACCGGTCTAGGAGAAGGAAAAACTCTGAATTCAAAACTGTATGTAGCCCTGGCGAAGCACATACTATGCAGCTAAGGACAGGATCGTTCGCATTGAGTCGATGATCCCAACTCCGATCGACTGATCCATACATCGAGCTTATTTAAAACTTTAATATGTATTAATTTTATGTTCTGAATTTTTATGATGGATTTACGGTCTGTGTCATTATTGATTTCATTCCAATTCCAGTTCTTTATTTCAGAAATGTTTATTTTCACTCCTATTTCATGGAACACTTGGTAGAGAAGGTTTATTTTCAGTTCAAGATCATTCCTATTTCAACTATGTATGCCTATGTCATCAGCATTGCCTTACTCGTCATTAATACATTGGCTTAAAGAGGGAAAGCGAGATCATTGTCTTCTATTGGCCGATTCGTATGGGGTGTGGTAGAAATTCTTAAATTATCAGTGAAAACCACATCAGTATTCAATTTCCTAATCACCATTAATAAATTTACAAACTTAAATTTTAATTACCAGGTTTCTTGAATTTTGTATGTGAAAGTAACATTGCCAGTATTTTAAACTATTGATGATTTTCGCTAAGGAAGATCATATGTGTAAACATCTTTTGCTTTCGAAACAGGAAATATTCATAAGGAATTTTTTTTAAGAAATGTTTTCATTTTCGAATAAATATATTAGAAATAAATAATGCTGGGATTTCTTCCTAGTCAAAAAAACAAGCCACTTCTCGGTTTCATCTGATACAGTCCCAATCTGTCTTGTCTCGAAGTCAGAACACTAAATTCATTTATCAGAATTCCCTTGTGTGCTAAGACCAGTTCTTAGTTTGTGAATGTTTTGCCTTATTACTGTTGCTTTGTTTTACATATATTCTTTGTTACTTCATACTATGTTTTTCCCTCTTCTTTTCTTTTCATTGTTTATTAAAAACTTTGAAATTCTGTTTAGTGGGCAGTTCTGTGATTTACATTTAAACATGGACACTAAATCTATTAATAAAACTTTCCATCCATTTCTAAGGTATATGCTTATGCATATGGTCTTCTCCAATGAAAATAGCTGAGGTACGGTACTATAAAAAATTACCTTGGATTTTTGCTCATGCCTTGTTTAATATTTGCTAATTCCACATATTGTTTTTTTTAAGATTGATTCGGTGTACGTGAGATTATTGCTTTCATTCTATTTTGTAAAAGTTTCTCTAAAAAGTTCAGTGCCATGAATGATATCAATTTGAAGTCTTGATATTTTAGTTTTGAATTAATTGGTAAAGTTCTTTATTTGTGATTCTGTAGTGGTTTAAACCATTCTGATAAAGTGGTTGAAAACAGCTAACAGTTTAAATATTTTTAAATGAGTTCAGAGCGATGCATATCAATTTGAATTCTTGATCTGACCAGGCTCTTTAAGAAATGACTTAAATTATTAGGCTTATGAAGGTTTATTAGAGGTATACAACCTATTCTATGTTCAACTTCCTTATAACATCTACTAAATTTGTTATAACTGATCCATACACATCGAGGTATTAGAAGTGTTTAGTATTTACCAATCTTGAATTTTTCTGATGGATTCGAGGTACGTTGCCCTCAGAGCTTTTAACCCAATTCGAGAGATCATTTCTATTTTGTAAAGTATTATCTTTTTCTCCTGGAAGACATTGAAGAGCTTGTTTGAGATTATTCTTATCATAGCTTTGGCTCTCTGTACCACCCCAGTAAGTACCTGAAACCTCTTGCTAGCTTCCACTTTTACAAGAGGCAGATCAGGCCCAACATGGACTACTGATGTCATATTTGGCGGCAGCTACTCAGACCTCATCTCCTAGTCTTGATAGAGTTCAAAAGCGTCTCCGAACATTTATTCTCCACCCTTCAACATCTCCCCCTCAGCGGGATGTGCCAAGCCTTTCGTTCTCTACTTCAACGGAAAGTGCTCAGATGAACTCGTCCCACGATTCAATCGTTCACAGCTAGGATCCTCCATTCCACTTACATTGTAGCAACCCCATCTCATTCCCTCCATATTCCATAAGTGAGAATCAAGTTCCACCTGAACAGCTTCTTCCCGCGAAAACTATTCTGTGGAACCGTATCCCAAAATGATGTTTCCTCATTAAAATTTTAACCTGTTCAACGCTAAGGTTATCTTTCACTCCTATAGACAAACGTAACTCTCTACCTCAGGCATTGTAAATAGTGACCCTCACTGTAAAAAAAAGAAAAATATGAATATGAAATTTGTGGTTAGTGTTTTGATTTTTCGCAATTTTCGTCGTTGGGCCAAGCTAAGCACACAGCCTAGTCTATGTTCAATTTCCTTATCTCTTATGTTAAATGTGTCGTAACTACGCTACACACCATTAGATAAAATCTTTCTCTTGAATTAATTTTTCAGGAAATCAGGTTTCTCGTGACCAGTATCTGTTATCGGTCATTCCATTAATGATGCATGGTTTCCTTCCTAGTCTTTTTTTTCGAAGTATTGTTGAATGTCAATATCTTGGTTCTATCATTATTCTCTCTTTGAGTTACATGTCCTATCCATTTTAGTTGTTGCTGCTGTTGAAAGTCCTCAAGTGATGTGGTTTCTGTTATCAGTTCTTCGTTTGTGATTATGTAGCGCCAGTCGACAATGTTCGAAATAGGATAGTCTTCATCAAGATCCACATACTTTATCAGCTCAAAGCCATTTTTAAGAATCGATATTAGAAAGCGGTTGTATACTGCTGACATTTTCGACATTTTGAACGGGTTTGGTGCCTGCCATAGAAGACGATAGACGGGGAGTTGACCTTTAAGCTGCGCCTCAACAATTTTTTAGTGAAATAAGCCCTATTAGTTACAAGATGAAATATAGAGGCTCCAATATTTGGAGTTGTATTGCAGGTAAAATCCCAAATGTATAGTCCTGATTTTATTATGTGTGAGAGAGGGTGTGTGTAGGTGCAGACTGGGATAGATAGATAGATAAGTAGATAATGAAGAAAAAGTGATGGATAGATAGATACATAGCGAGATAGATATGAAATAAGGCAAACATACACACACACACACAGATATATATATATATATATGAGCAGACAGATGATGAACAAACTGAGATAGATAGATAGATAGATAGATAGATAATGAAAAGACTGAGATAGATAGATAGATAGATAGATAGATAGATAATGAAAAGACTGAGATAGATAGATAGATAGATAGATAATGAAAAGACTGAGATAGATAGATAGATAGATAGATAGATAGATAATGAA
This sequence comes from Acanthosepion lycidas, assembly GCA_963932145.1. Lineage (NCBI taxonomy): Eukaryota > Metazoa > Mollusca > Cephalopoda > Sepiida > Sepiidae > Acanthosepion > Acanthosepion lycidas. The sequence goes on along the minus strand of OZ010589.1, from coordinate 9,938,171 downwards.
AAGACTGAGATAGATAGATAGATAATGAAAAGACTGAGATAGATAGATAGATAGATAGATAGATAGATAATGAAAAGATTGAGATAGATAGAGAGATAGATAATGAAAAGACTGAGATAGATAGATAGATAGATAGATAATGAAAAGACTGAGATAGATAGATAGATAGATAGATAGATAGATAGATAGATAGATAGATAGATAGATAGATAGATAGATTGATAGATAGATAATGAAAAGACTGAGATAGATAGATAGATAGATAGATAGATATATAGATAGATAGATAATGAAAATACTGAGATAGATAGATAGATAGATAGATAGATAGATAGATAGATAGATAGATAATGAAAATACTGAGATAGATAGATAGATAGATAGATAGATAGATAGATAGATAGATAGATAATGAAAAGACTGAGATAGGTAGACAGCTTCTACCTTTCCTATATCAGTTTAGAATATACCACTTATCTTCAATGGAACGAATATTTAACCTTATACAGGAAGAAAAGGGTTAATAAAAATAGTGGAATATACAGAAACATTAGAAATTGAAAGTTTGGTCTATTTGTTCATCGCTTTTGGCGGCCTAAAATAATTTAAAATAAGACCTAGTCTGTCGTATAGCTTGAGATGGGAGCATACATGTATCTGTAAATGGTTAAAGGTATTCCGAATTCTGATTGTCAAAGGACGTACCTTATTCACATTTTGAAGTTTGTCGCAGAACGGTCTTCCTATATTTATTCGGCCTTTAACTGCACTAAGACAAGTTGAGCATTAAGATGACTTGATCCAGTTAAAGTAGGCAAGAGAGCAAGACCTAACGAGAAATCGTTAGAGACATTTTACTGCAAATATTTGTTAACTTCTCAAACAAGAAAACTATCAGTATTTAAAACAAAGTTATTAGGCGAAATTTCGACTGAGTCGTGCTTCGTTATAATGACCAGTGTCAGGTGTCAAAACCGTGTGTGTCAAGTTCAACACCTTTTTGCTGTTTTTTATTTCAAATGATCGGCTATATTTTTACGCTAACGACAGAATACGTCAAATTGTATTTCTTATTTCTTGCCATACACGTTCTCTCAGAGGGGGGAGTTGATTTCAAACGAGTAAGCCGTGTCGATCAACAGGAAAATTTCGTTAGAAATAAAGAAAAATATCCTGAACTGCTACGTAATAAAAATCCTCCAATATAGCACTGGATTTTTTTTTCACCCCAAGAAAGGCGGGAAGCCACTAGGACGCAAGGGGTTACAGAAAAATTTGGAGCAAGATTAGATAGGAGTGATAGAAGAAAATATGAGGAGAAGGGTAGTGGATAGATCAAGACAACAGGAGAGATAGAGGCCAGAGAGAGAAAGAGAGAGAGTACCGGGAAACCCTTCCTAATTTCGTTATAGATGAAGAATAGACTTAAAGCAGCATGAATTTGGCTCTACAGAAAGATGCTGAGAATGCTGTTGAGGGAACATGTTAGCAATGGGAATGTTTTAAGGACAATGTGAAGAAAATTACAAGTAGAATTCGAGAAAGAAAGAATTCGAAAGAAAGCTTAGAGAATTTGATCCTCACAGGACATATTGAAGGCCATAATGAATGAATACTAGGTCATGGACTTAGTATTGCGACAAACATTTCTTAAAGCTACAAATGATATGAAATTGTAGAGAGCCATAATTGGCAAAACCGTGAAGGCAAATGAAACATAAAAAGAAAACTTGTACATAGTTCTAGCAGACAATAAACTATTTGACATTACCGAGAAAGAAGTCGACACTGGTAAAAGGAAGCTATGTTTTACAGTACCCCGCTTAAAGATTTTATAAATTTCAAACTTTCATTTTTTTAATCAGTCAGCATTTTCTCGATCGTCTATAGGCGTCTAAACCATGTTTTCTTTCATATCAGTAACCCCCTCCTTCTCACCAGTGACATTAATGTCAAGTTTATTTTAACACATGACGCATATGATCGTCGGGGTACCATACTGAACAGTTGCTCTTTATGACATTTTTAAGGGCAAAAAAATGTCCCCTCTAAGCAAGAGAGTTGTATTTGGTTATATGGTACCAACGGCAATGACTAATCCTTTACCTAAATTATTTTGGGGAAAAATAGTGGAAGAGTTTCCCTGTTACATTCTGCACGGTTTTCAATTAAGTGCAGTCAATCTCCAAGATATTCCGTCACCTAAGTCTACAGAGCACCTGCAATCCCTTGGTCGTGAGGTACCTACTTGGACTCAGTGAAAATAAAAAGAACAAGGGGAGATAATCTTAGACACAGAACGAGGACAACCTAATACCTTGGATTAAATAAAGGCTTCAGTTCATACTTTTCTGAAGGCTCTTCGAATCTATAAGCACTTGTTGAGGTTCGGAGAGTAAAACCCCCGGAATGATTTATTAAAAACAACCAAGATGAGGACAATAGTCCGCATATAAACAACGTAAATAAGAATAACATCCCATCCCAGAAATTTAGACAGAAAATAATCTAGCTGTTTATCTTTCCACACTACTTTAAACAAAAGGTTTGGAAGGAAATATCTATCAATATTAGAAAGAGCTATACCAGTTAACGGACATTGGAAGTCCGATTTTTGAATAAAATGTTTCCATTGACTTGAATTGGCTAAAATAATTTATGCCAAATAATTTGGGCTTCAACTTTTTAGAATCATTTTTTCACCAAGGATGAAAATTTAAATATTCCCAAATTTCACTAGGGAAATGATTTAGTAAAACATTTTTATTTCCCTCCAATGCCTTTGAAATGGTGAGGAGGATGACATAGATATACAAAGCTGGGATAAGAATGATATTGAACAAAAAATATCAGTATCCTTTCTCGAGTGTTGCGCCAACTTACTTTGAAAAATCAAAATACTGGCTAACAGAGAGAGAGAGAGAGAGAGAGAGAAGTAATTATTTTTTTACAGGAGGCAAGCCACCAGCTGAAAGAAGTCTTGAAAATTTTCCATCAATACTCCAGAAAAAAAAGACATGTTTTTTAAAGTGATAATTCTTAGGGTCGATTAATGGAATGAGGATTTCAGAAAATAATCTACAAAGGTTTATTTAATGAGCCTTTGATGCTCCATGTAACTACAAGCACAGATGTGAAGAAATGTACCACATCCCAAAATAGAAACAGTGCCCTTGATTTCTCTCTCAAGATTTGTGTAATGATGAGGTGAGGGGAGGAGGATGTTATTCAAAGCTGGAATAAGAATGAAAAAAAAAATCAGCAAGTGTTTCAAGATATAGGACTCGAGATAAACCATTCTATAGCAGAAATTAGGATTGGAATAAAAGCAGTGATGACACCTACACTGAATACATCATTAAAATTCAGAATATAAAATTAAACAAGGAAATTGAAGTGTGCTTGGATAAAATTGCAATAAGCTAGAAAAATAAAACATTAACCTAAGAACTCAAGTCAGACACATAAATAGACTTGTCAGATCTAGACTTTCATGTGGATGTCATGGGCAGCATCCAGCTTCTTCAAAGCATGTTTAAACTATCAATCTGTATACAATTGTTTTTTTTACAGATAAATGGCTTCTAATGAATTGATTGTATACATCTTAAAGAATACGATCCTTCATCAAAACCTATAGACTGGCGCTACATAATCATGATGAACATTTATAAAACAACAAAATGTTGAAGAAAAAATTTAAATATTATCAAATTTCACTTAATTTAATTTAGTAATACGCTTTGTTTACTGAGCAAAATTGAGGGAGAAGGTTAAAAAAAAGGAATTGGACCAAAAATAAGAAGAAAATAGATTAGCAGGTAAGACTGACGCTATACAATCACGATGATTGTTACAAATCAACAAAAAACATTTCACTTGAACACTTTCAACAGACGCAACACGAAAATCAATAGAACATGTAAATAGAAGAAAAATCAATCTGCTAACTTTCAACATTACCAAAAACAAAAGGATTGGAAGGAAACTCCAATACGTATTAGAAAGAGCTATAATATTTACTGGTCTTGGGATGTCGAATTTTGTAAAAGAACTGTTTTAAGAAAAACACTTAATGAATTTAAAAATATAGTAACACTGTTTGTTTGCTTAATGAATGCTTATGTATCCTGTATGGAGAGGTTAATTTCACCATTAATATTACTCTTATTATCTGATAATTTCTATGACTTTTTGGAAAAGATAGCGGTTTTCAGTTCCCTTTTATACGGTTTTGCATTCAGGATCGTGCTTTTCCCTCATTAAGTTCGGCGTAAAATTCTGAAAAGCAAGCTAGTCGCATGCGACCCGCGATTTAAAGTTTGCCCAGGATTGATTTATATGCTTCCGTTTTCAAGCTCAAGCAATTATCGACGTTGATAGAAGCGACACAAATTATTAATAATGTACAGTAATTTCTTGAAATGAATATTATGTAATAATATTTCTTTTTTTCCGTGGGGATATTTCCCGGAACACTAGAATATGTACCTCTTCAAGTCAAAAGCTAATCTCTATCCTCTTTACGTGTATAATTTTCACTTCCATCACTTTTCGCTTGCATTCCATAATCCACGACTACAAATTGTTCTTGTGTCTTGTATTTCGTTAAACATTATTATAAACATATACATTTTTATTCGATATATTTCATTGTGTATTATTGCTCTGTTTTTGGTTAATTAGCCACCAAAGCATTGGTGTCGAATTAAAATGAAATGCATCCGTTATTCATATATAATAAATCGATGTCATCGATGGTGTATAATTAAAAAATTTGAAAACAAACTATTTATCCCGAACACTGAGATCCAACACCACATCAGATGCCGGGATTTATAACATAAAACACCTGCAATGTAGGAAAAACTACATTGGCGAAACATCTAGAAATCTAAAAACTCGCATCTATGAACATAAGAGTGACTTACGTTTTGACAATTCTTTGAACTCTTTCGTATCACACAGACACAAAAAGGTCATAAATTAGATTTTATAAATGCCACCATAATTATAAAAGAACATAATTCATTATGTAGAAAATGAGTTACAGCGAGTTCTGATAAATATTTTACTATCTATAAACAGACGTCAAATACATTTTATTATATCACCAACTTATGCATACTTGCAGAATATATTTCGATCTACAGCCATAACCGGCGTAAAGTAAATACTTTCATTCACACACAAAACATCTTCAAAGCAAGTTAAGGACAACAACCAAACATGGAAGAAGAATGCGTGTTAGACGAACACACGCACATAAACGAATATGTATTGTCATCCGACACAGAAGAATTCGATACAAGAACGCTTATTGACAGGACAGATGCACGTGATAAGCTGCTTAGCCAATGAACAACAAAAGGCAGAAAAACACAAATAGTACAATTCTTTTTGTGCCCCTTTATAATTCATTTTCTGATGAAGCTTAAATAAAAGCGAAACATGTTCAATTTGTAAAAGTTTCCTATTTGTTCTTTGTCTAACCATTGACTCGGGTTCCCTTCATGTTTGATACTAATCCATGGTCTTCATATATAAAGAAAGGTTAAATCCCAAATCATCATAAATAAAGACACTTCAGATCAAATTGGATAAAAAATTATAGATACAAACGTATTCTAGTTGTTTTCTCAAAGGAAAAACGATACACTGTACAGGATTATGGTTTCTTACGACCATGTACTGACATAAACACACAAAAAAAACAACTTTTGTTTATGCTGTTAAATATAATGTAGTTGAAATAAAATTCATAAATTAATTTTTCATGGTTAGATAATTTTAAATAATAGTTTGAGACTGTTATATTTTAGTGGCAGTGTATTTTGGCTCAGAAGCTCTATGGCTGAGCTTAAGGTCAGATGGTAGACAAAATAGGGATGTTGATTTGGATTGGCTGAGCGGAACGTGGGAATGTTAGGTAGAAAGTGTTTTCAGGAGTTATGATTTACATGTTGAACAATGTAGATGTGTTCAAATCGTGCCTCAAGGCTTGCTCCCAAGTCTGTGTGTGTGAGTGGGGGTAGCGACTCCACTGGCTAGTAAAAAATGTACACGTGCACGTGCTTAATGAAATAGATAAGGTAAAAATCGCTTTTGTTGAAGTTCTCATTTTACCCACGAACCAAAAACCAACAGCCGATCTCCCGGCCGAGAGAAGAAACAGAGGATAACTTTATTATAATCGCCTCCAGACCGTCAACTAAAAGACCTCCCTAGAACGAGGGGAGTATACAAGAATATAAATTGGTTGAAAAGTTATAGAAAAACATTTTGGGTTGGTTATCTTGCCTCGTCCTGTCTTATTCAGTACCTGTGTTACAAAATAGTATACTTAAAACTTTAATGACCGACAAAACAGTAACTCTTTCCTTGGTTAAAATCGTGAGGCGAAACCTTCATTTCGTAGCTGGAAATTATTAGAAATTTACAATTCTTTAAAATGGTAAAAAAAAGTTACGAACATTACTGTCTATTCCGAAGTGTGAATTTGGAAATGAACAGACGGAAATCAATCGATCCAGCAATCGATAGATAAAACTGAACATATTTCGATCGATATAAATAGATTAAAACAGATATATATGAAAATCAATAAACTTGTATCCCAGTGAGAGAAAAAAAACAGCATTTAAGTAATATTTATCTTTCAATATATTCTTTCCTTGTCAAGGCACTTAATACAGTGGTGAATATTAAACTGTATGTCAGTTCGGTGAATATCGGTAAGTCCGTAGCCTCATATAAATTATTCTACAAAATAAATATCGATTTTCCAACATACTGTTTCCATGTCAATGCACTTAATTCTGTAGTTAATATTATTAGGTTGGTGCAAAAATAATATCGGTTTTTGACGTTTTTGCACCAACCTAATAAATACTTATATTGGAGAATACACAGTGAAAGTTTTAGATTGGAATTAATCGTTGTAAGTCCATGGACTTTTTGATCCTGCCCCGTATATTTCTGAAGAGCAAGGTTGTGAAACCTTTTAGTTAAAACGATACGAACAGATGCTGATCGATAAAATGGGATGGAGCTATGTCCCTTTAGGATGTATGACGTTATGGCCTTCCGCAACTTGCCACACAAGCAGGAGAACCATGGCTGTCAGGCATCTGGACAACTAACTCTCCAGACTGCAACTACCTTGATCATTATGTGTGGGGCGCATAATCCTTGTAACAAAAACCTTGTAACACTAAAGATGAACTGAAGGCAGGGATTATGGCAGCATTCACCAACTTAAACAAGGAGACCGCCCAGAAGAGTCGCAAGAGATTCCGATGTCGTCTGGAGACCGTGGTTGAAGCCAATGGCGATTTTATTGTATAAATTTACTCTTTGTTATTTCAAGATATTTTTTGTAATTTTTGGTAAATATATTTGTTAAAATGAGATATCAGCGTTATTTTCAATTTTGTGTAATTTAGATAACAATTTACCGATCACTCTCTCTCTCTCTCTCTCTCTCTATATATATATATATATATATATATATATATATATATATATATATATATCTTGTTCAAATTATGGCATAATTATTGGAGAAGTGTGTTTTATACCGTAGACAAAGCGCAAATTCTCTCTCTCTCTCTCTCTCTCTCTCTCTCTCTCTCTATATATATATATATATATATATATATATATATATATATATATATATATATATATTTAGTTAGTTGATGTGAGTTTTGACCCTGGGTTCACGCGATCGTCAGACAAACCCAGGGTCATAAACTCACATCAATCCAATTAAATATGTTAGCTCTATCGCTGATATTAAGCGCTTTCTAATAAGTACTGCGCATATATAATATATGAATAATATATATAATAATTGCATATATATATATATATATATATATATATATATATATATATATATATATATATATATATATACATATATATATATATATATATATATATATATATATATATATATATACATATATATATTAAAACAGGTCTCATTAAAACAGGCCTCATTGAATAATTTATACAAGTTTTGTCACCCTATATTTAATAGGATCCTCTCATACTTATGGACAAGTTCCATAGTATCCTTAATAAAAGAAGAAAGAAAATTACCATATTGATGCATATTCATTTTCTTCTGAGTACTTTCGACATTAGCAAACTATCATCTTCAGGGTCTTGTTTTTTCTAAGACAAAAAATGCTGGCTGAAAATCAAATGTTTACGCGTGAAGTGGAAAACGCAAAGGTTATGTATCTTGCAACTTTAAATTTTATCATGTAGACACGCGTGCAAATGTCAAGGGAGGTAACTAAGTTATTAAAATATCTAAGTATTTTTTAGAAAAGAAAAAATATTTAAAACTATTATTTAAAACAAGATAATCAAACTCTCTACTGTAAACACTTTCAAAGATTTGTGCAGTATTTATAATTAATTTTATTAAAGGTTGGTTTCAATTTTTTAATATAGACAGCTTCAAGAATTTTTAGTTTATGTTTAGTATTTTCATGAAAATGTATAGATGTATTTTCAACAAGAATATTACTAAATTGCGAATAGAGACAGTCACGTTTTTGTAAATGTTGACAGAATTTAGATGCATTATTCAAATGAAAGCTCAATCTTAAAGACAACATAGTTGTGGTCTGTCCACCATACGTAATTCTTTTCTGTTGGAGATTTCCAAATGAACAATTGAATTTATATACAATTTTGATTTTTTCCAACGTGTTAGTTGAAGGGAGTAGTCATTACGAATGATTAAATTGGATATATTGAATGTGGTCTACTATATAATGAATTTTTTGTTTCCGATGATCTGCAGTGGATATTTTAGTATTTATTAGTTTTTAGGATATTTTCGTCCTGTTCATAATCAGAATGTTTTTGATTGCGATATAAAAGATTAATTTGTATAGGGTTAATTGAAAAAGAATTATATACTATTTGTTTTATATTAAAATTTCTAATAAAAAATTAACAATATAATCAGGAAGTTCGTTTTATATTTTTTAGTTCACTGTAGGTAATCTGGTTTGTGGATGAATTAATTTTTGCGCTGTTTATTTGTTTCTTTATATAATTTCTCTTGTGCTGACACATTGGTCATCATCTAATGCAGCATATTTTTGTAACGATGAATTCATATATATATATATATATATATATATATATATATATATATATATATATATATATATATGTATACTTGGTTGCATTGATGTGAGTCTGTGTCTTTGGGTTTCATGCTTTTGCGATCGTCAGACAAAGTGATTAATTTTTTTTAAATTTTGGATTTATGTAGATTGCGTAGAAAATCGTCGCAAACAAACATACATGTCCGTACACTCCTTGAGGTACGCAGGTACACATACACACGCACTCGCCCACCAGGGATCACACAAACATAAACATATATGGACAGTATGGGACTTGAAATATGTATGCATATGTGTATTGTTATCTACATACATAGGCATTTAATTGATGGCATGTGTATCCCTTTCTCTCTTGAATGTAACAATGTTAACAATCAGACCATTTCTCTACTTTTATTTAGCTCTGTCTCTGATATTGAGCGCTTTCTAATAAGTACCACGCATATAATATATAAATAATAGTATATATGATATATTACACACACACACACACAAACATATATATATATATATATATATATATATATATATATATATATATATATATATATGTCTGCCATAAAAAAAACAAAAATTGTGTTACTTGTTTTAGTGTGAACTCATTTACCATTCTTAGCAAGTCCTAAGCGAATTACCATTTGAAAGTGTTGGGAGCCATTTATATTTTATCGTTGAAGCCCTCTCTGTGCAAATTCTTATCTTCCATATAAGCAATATTTTTTCCCAATGCATATTGTCCATCTCTTTTTAGTGATAACTCTATTGAGCAAGGTTCGAAACAGGATAGCTTGCATGTTTTTCAGTTTTACTTTTTATCTATTATTATCATGAGTGGTAATAGAAATAATTTTTGTCTTTTTATGGCAGGCATAAAGTTTTGTACGGAAAAACATATCTTCAAATACATATATATATATATATATATATATATATATATATATATATATATATATATATATAAGTCATACTATATTTATGGGTTAATGAGCGCCATATAAGGGATAGAGCGTATGCATGTAAATATAAAAATGGACATTAAAATCAACACTTAGAGGCGACAGTCTTCTTCAGGCTTAAAAGCATTCGTCTGTCCATGATCTGAGGATATATATATATATATATATATATATATATATATATATATATATATATATATATATATATATATTGAATATTAATTCTTATATATATATATTGAATATTAATTCTTAATTTTGCCATACCAGATTTTCAATTGTGACTATTTGTGTTCACGACAAGTTTTGACCGAACTTTCCACTACCTGAGGAATATTCATGAAAGTTCTTAAATTTAAAAGTCTTGATCAACCATTGACACCCTTGCTTTTGTATATAAACACGTGCAACAGAATAAATCCGTACATTTGGCTTTATAAAGTTACTCAAAGGACGAAACACGTCTGCTAAAAATAGCATTTCGCCATGCCTTTTTTTTTTTTATTAATTTCGTTCCATTAGACATTTAATCTATCTGAAAACAATTTATATATATATATATATATATATATATATAAACCTGGAGAAAGGGATTCAAAGAGATAATTCCGTTTGAAAAGATGAAATGAGGTCAAATGGAAAACCGATTAAGATTATCAGTTGTATTAAATCGTCGAATTTGCGGATTTTTATTTCATTGATTTATTTGATTTAATCTCTGAAAGTGAAAAAGAAAGTTTTTTCTTCTCAGTTTAAACTCCGATTAAAACATGTTTCTTAAAGTTGCATCAAGCAATTTTGTTTTTTTCTGTCTCAATCTTCCTTGCGAACAACTTGAAAAGAACAAACAGAAGCATTTAATCCCTTTATCTAAGAAAATATCGCTAATTCTAAGAAAAACATAAAGAAACGTCGAAAGAATTTAGTGAATCCCAAGAATAATGGTGGCTGTAGAAATTCTACTGAAAATAAATACACAATAAATAACACCATGAGACTGTTACTGACTGTGGACAAGACCAATAGGTTTTACGTACACACACAACCCCCCATATATATATATATATATATATATATACATATATATATATATATAATATTATATATTAACTGATTTAAAAAATGGTTGCTTCGCTATAAAATTCGCTTGAAGATGAAACAGAACTGATGCTCTTAATTTAATTATATAATTAAATTTGAAATTTTTATCTTCATTTTTTGAAACGTGGTTATCACTGTGTAGCGAAGAAACCATATTTTAAATCAGTTAATTTATAATATTTATGCTCTGTAAATTTACATTGAGCACTATTTTGTAAAAATAAAAATAAAAAATATCAATAAGAACACCAGATTATGTATCTTACTGTTCTTTCTTTATATATATATATATATATATATATATATATATATATATATATATATATATATATATATATAGGTTGACAGGTTGGTGCAAAAATAATGACGTAATAATGTCGTTTTTGACGTTAAAAATACGTCAAAAACGACATTATTACGTCATTATTTTTACACCACCCTAATATATATATATATATATATATATATATATATATAGATTAAATTTCTAATTCCGACACGAACGAATCTATACATGAGTTGAATAAGACAAATGGATTTTATTTTTTCGTCGGTTGAAATGAGCTTCTTCCCCATATGAGGTGATTTGGAATTTTATTTTGTATTAATTGTTAATAAATACATCAAGCACTTTTTGTCGTTCAGGTTTAATATTTGATATTACTAGGATCCATCTGAATCATATACCAACGGATTTATTACCATTACTATATATATATATATATATATATATATATATATATATATATATATATATATATATATATATATATTAAGAAATGGACAAAGTCCGACAATTTATTTATTAAAGACATTTTTATGTTTAACGTTCTTTTTATAGATACAAGTATTTAAGTAAATGCTCTGTTTATAATAAACAGTATTAAATAACATTTACCGGCCTGAATGTCCGAGAAATTTTCATAGAAAATATTCGTCCTTGGACAGGATTCTAACATGCAACCTATACGGAACCGTCATTTACCTTGACGTGCCTAACCGCTCGGCCACAAAGGATCGTTCGGTTGGCAAGGTCGAATCCTGTCAAAGGACGAATATTTTCTATGAAAAACCGAACGATCCTTTGTCTTTAATAAATAAATTGTCAGACTTTGTCTATTTCTTAATATATATATATATATATATATATATATATGTAAAGAATATTGCTCTACTATTGTATTGAGCTTTCTTTTAAGTTAATCTTACAAACCTCTAAATTTATATACGATTAACTGTGACTTGTTATCTGTCCTCCTGTATGGCAGTGAGTGCTGGACAATCTTCTCAAGGATGAAGAAGAGACAGGAAGGAAATAGAAATGTGGTTCTACAGAAGAACATGGAAACAAAAATTAAACTTATACTTAACACCAGGAAGAGACAGTTGTGGATAACCATGATTCTGAAGGGACCCTGTATAGGAAGATTACTCAATATTGGAGATAAAATAGATAAAGATAATGAGGATATAAGAATCAACACTGTATAATGACAGTCAGTGTCAAGTCTCAAGTGATCATCAGACCAGATTTCAATTGATATATAGCGATTTTCCAAGGGTAGCTTAGCCGAAAGTATGGGGCACCTAGTAAGGATCGATCTCACTACTCAGTCGTAATTGTTCTAACAAGACAAGCTTGCTACCATTACACCGCCTTGAGGTGCCCCATTTTAATTGATATATAGGGCACTGGGGGATTTATAGAAGCGAGGGGATGGAGGAGACTCCAACATTCACAGTTCTTTTGCTTAGGGATTATGCTTAAGGCTGTTTAAAGTCATGATCTCCATTTATATATATTTCAATTATTTATTTATTTGTATATTTAAAAAAAAACTTTAAATATCTACAAAGTGTTTTAACAGCGGACAGAAAGTGTGACACTGAAATCCGAAGATGCATTGAGATAGCCAAAGATGCCTTCCAAAAGCTAAGCTGTACATTAAGAGACAGAAAAACTTCGTTAGAAACAAAGAAAAGAGTATTGAACTGTTAAGGGATATGTGCCCTCATGTATGAAAGTGACTGCTGGACAATCAAAAACAAAAGAAAAGTGGTTCTACAGGAAGATGGTGAGGATACCGTAGACCCAATATGTGAGCAACGATGAAAATTTTTTGAGAAAATGGAAACAAATAGGAAACATCAGTTGAGGTTACTAGGGCATATAATGAGGAAAGAGGGCTTCGAAAATCTGATACTCACAGGACAGGTTGAAGTCAAGAATGACAAAGAAAAACAATGTATAACATATTTAGTTAACGTGAGTTGACTCATAGGTGGTGGAACAGGGTTTAGGAGAAATAAAGAAAAACAAAATTGATTAAGAGGTATAAATGACGGGAAATTGTGGAGAGCCATGATAGCCTACATCCTAAGGACACGCGGCAGATAAAGTCTAGAGGATCTTTTTAAGAAGATAAAAGTAGAGATTATCTTAACCTACTTGAAGGAGGTTGGTGCTTCTTCGAGAAGAATATAGCCGGAGAGAAATGCAACAAATAAACCAAAGGATATTTCGGTATTAAATTACCAAAACAGAGGAATCAATTAATATTTACCGTATTTCCACATGTATAATACGCATTTTTCTAAAAAGTAATAATCAAAATCAGTGGTGCGTATTATGCACAACTGCAAAAAAAAAATTTTTAAAATTGCCTTAAAATAAAATAAGAATTATCATGAAATTAAATTAGAATAATATTATTCTATGTTTAAAACCATTTTTTTTAAATAAGAGTAGGAAACCCTGGCCGTAATGAAATCGGAGAGGTGTAATTTATAAGGTTTGATTACCTGAGAGAGATGCGTATTATGCATGAGTAGAAGCATTTTCCCACACTTTCAGCACAATTTTAGTGGTGCGTATTATGGATAACGGAGTCTTATACATGAGGAATTACGGCAGTGACTATTTTCAAGTAAGCATTTGATTTGATAACGGGGATTTTCGATTGTTTTACCCGACCATGGAGCAAGGTTCAGTATGGCTTGTCAAACTTCGCAAACCACTTCAATCGGTTAGGAAATATACAATTCCCAGGTTGCTTATATTCTTCAGGGTCAGAATCAATGGACCAACATTCTGCAATTCCAATGAATTTAAAATAAATGCTCGCTTATATGTCAGCTAACAAAACAATACACTGATATTTTTAAATGGAAGTCGAGAAAAGAAATTTCCTATCTAGGAAAAGAAACCTCGACATTTGATATCAAGCATTTTCTAGAGAAGCATTAATAAGAAGTTGAAGAAGAATGGTGAAAAATTGCGCTAATACAATAGAGACCATAACTTAGTGTGATACAGGGTCAAACGAGTGCAAACAGAAGAGGAAGCAGCAGGCTGGGTTGATTTTATATCCGGAAAACTAGTGTGAGAAATTTCAGGTTTTTAAATTTGCGAGAAAACCCGACATGATAATTTGAAATTTTCTTGTCTTTTACTTCAGTAATAATTGCAAGTAACACTCCTACTGAAAATAAAGAATTAATACATTCTGGAATCAAACGTAACTTTCATATATATATATATATATATATATATATATATATATATATATATATACTGGGTTCTATAGCCTTGGATGACAATTGGTCTAGGAGAAGGACAAATCTGAATTCAAAACCTGCGGAAGGTCGTTTGGGAACCTTGTGGCACGTAGTGCACCAGGTCTCTATATTCGGCCCTTCAAAAAGTGTGGATGGTCCTGCACGAAACCTTCACCACTATAATCAAATCTCATGTGCAGGTGTCGGGCAGTCGGTCTCCTAGGACCTGCTCTGCTTAACCCTCATACGTCGAATTCGACGGGAGAGTCGGGTATATATATATGTCTATATATTTATCACGGTTTCTTAATCTATTTCAGCTGATCATATATATATATATATATATATATATATATATATATATATATATATAAATCTAAAAGGGAACATTGAAGTCAGCACTCAGAGGCGACAAGCTAGACACAATTTCAAATGTACAGGTTTCTTTTCCTAGGCCTAACGATTGCGTCTAGCATGAAAACTGAGTGTTAACTTCAATGCTCCCTTTTAGATTTACATATGGACTGTCTTTGATATTGAGCACTTTATTCCATAAATATAGCCCACCTTAAAACTATATTTCTTCATATATATATATATGTATATATATATATATATATATATATATATATATAGTAATAATACTATATGGTAATGCGTAAGGAATTTCCAGGAGGATATAGATCAAGGGAGAGCACTATGTCAATAGACAGAGCAAAATTATTATTAATTAAAGAATATCAAATGCTTAAAATCTCATAGGTAATACATTTTATTTCATGAGAGCTTTAAAGACAGCTCTCAATCTTCAAGACCTACAAACAAATTGAAGATTGAGAGCTGATTTTTTAGAGCTCTCATGAAACAAAAATTATTATTATTAGGATTTTAAATGTCTGATATTCTTTAATTAATAATAATAACAATATATATATATATATATTATCTATTTATCTCAAGCTGTTCATATCTATATATCTATCTGCATATGTCGGTGTCGTATTATATGTAAATGAGATACTGCTAAAAAAGCAGACCCCACAGTGAATACCAGTAATGTTACCATCTGTTGGACTGAGCAAGGTCTATTCCAGGGATTAGTATTCTTCATTGGAATTTGACGTCGCCGATAGGATCCCTAACCACTTTGATTAAACCGGATCATGTAGCAAATTGGATAAGATGTTTTGCAGCGTTGGATAGGGTAAAGGAAGTGAAATACAAGAAAGCCACCTTAGGCGAGAATGAAATTACTGATTTATCTTTCACTTCGGAAGAATATGAAACCATCAATAAAATATCCATTATGGTGTACCCCAAATTACTCGAAGACTTAAAATATGAGCAAATTTCAACCATTATATAAATAAACCTGCGACCGCAAAAAGCTTGTTATTGCAGAGTGAACAAAATGTCTGCAATATAGACAGAACCCAAATGAAACCGTCATGCAATATTTACTCAGATTAAAAGAATCATCAAGCTATTGCGAATTTGAAAAACTGGGTTTGAGATAAATGTCTATAGAAGACGATTTGATTATTTGAAGATTAACTGGAAGTATGTATGTCGTTTCATACAAAGATAAGATCCTAGAACGGCTACAAAACGAATGATAGGAATGTAGCAAATAGAATTAATTAATGAATTTAATAATTCTAAAATCAATGTGGAAGCATAAAACCCAACTGAAATCCTAATTAAGTGCCAATATTGCGACAAAGAAAACGAAAGAAAGAAAAAAGTCCAGCATTAGGAAAATAGTTTAAACTGTCAAAGTAAAGACCATTTCCATTCAGTGTGCTGATAGAAAAAGAAAATAAAAAGAGTAGAAAACATAAATCCTATACAGCAAATAGAGAAGTATATTCGATAAGAACACCTGCAAAAAGTAGAGAAACAGTAAAAGAGAAAGGCATAACTTTCCGCATGCAGGTTTACACGGAGAGCGATGTTACCTTAATTCCAAACAATTTATGGGAAAAAAAAGTTGGTAAACCTAAATTAGGAAAATGTAATCTCAATTTAAAACAATATGATGGATCTGTCACCAATATTTTAGGCTCCTTTGAACGAGCTTTCGAGACAAAAAATATTTTTAAATTATTCCCTTCACTGTTGTAGAATGCACGAAAAATCATGAACTCCTGAGAATGGACGTTCTAAAAGTGAATACAGCAAAATTAATAGAGTGTATAAATTAAGAAGAACGTCCTGGGACTATTAAAAAGATATAAGTCAAATAATCGTCTAAAAGAAAATAAGCACCTGATCAGTTTTGAATCTCGAAAAATATGTATTCATATTCTACCAAATGGCAGAAAACTAAGGAAAATATTGGAACAAGGCATACTGGGAAAAGGTGGAAACAATCAGGCTCACCAGTTGTTGCAATTCTAAAAACCCAATGGCGATTTGAGGATATGCGGGGATTACAAAGTAGGTGGGAATCATCAGTTATGCTCTAATTCATTCCCTTTACCTAACACGGAAATTGCAAGTCATCAATTAGTAGGAATTAAATTAAAGCCATATTTTTCAAAAGGCAATTGAAAAAGTTCTATCGGAGGAGGTAAAAACTATAATGCTAAATCAAGACGACATAGGAAGAGGAATTTAAAAAGTACTGAAAAAGTTTTAAGCAAATTAAAAAAATGCTGGTATGAAGATAAATGGCAATAAATGTGAGTTACATTGTGGCAGAATATTATTTTGGGAATACCAAATATTTAAAGAAGGACTTTTGCCAGATTATAAACTGATAAATAAAATATCGGAAGTATTTACACCAATAAATAAAAAAAAAAGAATTAGAATCCTTTTTGGGACTGTTGTATTATACCTACGAACGATAATGATTATGTCTCCAATCACATAAATACAGTAGTAAATACTGTACGTTGGTTTGCAGTTGAAGATTCTTCTCCAGCTGTGCAGCTGGTGAAACTCTCTGCCTCTGGGCAAAGAGGATACCCTGACGAAGCTATGTTAAAGAGCAGAGTCTCATCTCGGGAAACAGCTACCCGACCACGTTTTATACGGGGTCTACGGGGAATTATTTATCGCGCCTACGGGCATGGATACCTTACATCAGATTCGGCCTTATGCCACAACTTAGCACGTGGAGCGGTTGGTAGATATGCTGCAGTCGGAGATTCGACTCTGGGCAGAGAGGATCTGCAGACGAGGTTATGTCGAAGGGCAGAGTTTCGTCCCGGGAAACAGCTACCGACCCTATTTTATACGTGTTTTGCGGGGAATTTTTAACCGAGCCTACGAACTCGGATACCCCACATTAAATTCGGCATTGTACCATATCTGACCGCGTGGGGTGATTGGTAGATATCCTGCCGTTAAAGAATAATTGTGGAATTCACTTCTAGCAGTTGACTACTTCTTCTATGCACCGCTGGCGAATCTTTTATGTGTTGTTCTTGTCCTATGTATTATCGTTCATTACCAACCTTCGTGTGATTATTCTCTTCAGTAACTTTCCCTAGGCTGCAACAGAAACTGATCATTTTTTTTAGAAAATACCTACGTAGATACCTAATAGAATTAATATAAGAAAACCGATTGCGAAAATCTTTAATTAAATAAAAAAAGCAAAATTGAAAACAGCTGCAAGTGAACATGCTGTAGCCGCAATTTTATCTGAAGAAGGTCATCTATTAGGTTGGTGCAAAAATAATGACGTAATAATGTCGTTTTTTGACTTTAAAAAATACGTCAAAAAACGACATTATTACGCCATTATTTTTGCACCAACCTAATAATAACGTACCCGTGAAGAAAATTATCACGAGTTGAAGCTAATATTGCGAAAGAAACGTTATCATTAGTATGGAGCACAGAAAGACCTCGAAATTTTTTATTGGAACGAAAATTTTTCTTAAAGTCAAATCACACAACTTTAAGGTTTATATTTAACCCCCAAAAAGGAAATACCAAAAGTCACATCTTTTAGAATTTTACGATGGGCTATAAGACACATGGTATTTGATTTCGATATCATATACCTAGAGGGGAACACTATTCCACATGTGGATGCGCTATCCAGACTAAATTTCAACAGTAAAATTTAGAAACGTCTGAAAATTCACAAAATAAAATCCCGCCCTGGGTTGAACCGGGCGTGGTTAACCCTAAATCATCGCAGAATGGAAACCATACAAGATCCAGTGTTAAGTAGAATTTCAGATGAAATAAAAAGAAACTCATGAAGCAATTTTTCAATGGCAGAAAGACCTTACAAAGAATCAAAACCTAAGTTAACTGTAGAGAAAGACATAATATGTAATGAAGATATTATAATACCCCACAATGTTTAAGAAAAGTGCTAAAAGGTGTACATGATGTACATTGTTGTATAACAGCGACACAAATGAGATTAAAATTACAAGCATGGTGGCCAGCATATTCTTGAGATGTAAAACACTATATAAAAAGATGCCCAAAAGACGCTGAAAATAAAATAAAAAAAGTTCGGCAAATCAAAATTCACTTGTGGCCATAGGAAAAAAGAATCATGGACTCGGGTATAAATGGATCAGGCACATATTAAAGGCGGGGGGCTATTTTAAAATCTATTGGACTTTATTAAAGCCAGTACAGTAAAATAAATATTAAGAATAATGTTTTTAAGGAATTGGGTGCCTAAATCTTTGGTTTCAGATAATGTGCAAGAATTTCGCGAGGAAAGTTTGTGCTTGTGGCTAAAGCGTATTAGATGCGTTCCATATAAAAAAACACCACCCTACCATCCACACTCGAATGCATTCGCAGAAAGAATGGCATAAACTGAGAAAATAGGAGTAAAAACATTTTCCGCATCTAATAATAATAATATAGAAAGTTACCAAGATTATTGTTAAGCTATAGGACAATCAAACATGACGGCAAACTACATTAATGTGTAGACAGAGTAAAGCTTGAAAGTATTTGAGGTCATTTATATTTTATCTTTGAAACCCTCTCTGTGCCTCCAACTAATTTCCATCTAAGCAATATTTTTTCCCCAATGTCCATCTCTTTTTAGTGATAATTCTGTTCGATTTAGCTCTGTTGCGCGAGGTTCGAAACCGGTTAGCCTAGCCCATTTTTCAGTTTTAATTTTTATCTAATATCATCATGAGTGCTAATAAAAATAATTTTTATGTCTTTTCATGTCGGTCATAAAATTCTGTACCACAAACCATATCTTTTCGAAAAATAATTCATATTTATCTGTATCTCACTCATTTAAACCGTTATTTAACTCCTCTCTTTAAAACTTCTCTCTGTTAAATTTTAATTCCCACCTTCATCTTTAGGCCTTTCTTGTTCTTCTTTCTTCTTTTACACCCTCTCTCTATAGCTTTCATACATTTCCCTCTCGCATAGACTATCCGTAAAATGGTGTTTTTTTATACCCGAAGTTATATTTTCGGGTTTCTTTTTGAATTTTTGGTCTGATGAATTGGATCGTGATTACGATTCCAATGTAATAAATTACAACCATGGAATATTAGTGTTTGAGCTTTTTTTATATATATATATATATATATATATATATATATATATATATATATATATATATATATATATATATATATATATATATAGATATATATGCAAACTTCATTAAATATGACAGACAACGTGCTTTGATTTGTTTTTATATAATTTTTCATATGATCTTATAATTTTTTCTTTTCCGTAAATAAATTATACAAAAACTTTTACTGTTAGCGGTAAATATAATTGATCCTTGATAATGGCTGAAGGTATAGCCGGAAGCGTTTGGAAAAATAAAACATTTGGACAGTTTTTGTATAATTTATCTACGGAAAAGAAAAATTTATAAGATTATATGAGAAATTATATAACATAATTAATGAAGCTTGCATGAAAGAAGGATTGCTGCCTAAATACACAATATCTATCTGGCTATCTCTCCCTCACACTCACTCTCTCTCTCTCTATGTTAACTCTGTCTCTCATATTGAGCGCTTATAATATATAAATAATTATACATATATATATATATTTATTTATATTTATATACACACACTTTTCACACACACACATATATATATATATATATATATATATATATATATATATATATATATATATATATATATATATATGGGGGGAAGTCAACACTGTTGACTATAAGATTCACGTTTATTAGACGATCATCAGAGCATATTCTCCGTGTGAACTTTACTAATAGACTATTATAGAGCCCCCAGTAGTCACGAGGGCCAATGTCGTTAGAAGCTATACGGCTCATCATTCTATCATCAAAGATTTCGCTCCTTCGAGGACACGTTCATTCTATTGCGTGCACCCACGAATCTGTTGAGATCGGAGCTGTCACACTGGTATAGCCGGAAAAAAATTAATTTCTGTGAGCGGCTGAACAGGCGGGTGTGAACCATGAAAAAGATTTGGATTTCAACCTAATTAAACAAAAATCTTTTCTTTTTTTCATTATTAGCTTATTTACTTATTCAATATACTTATACTAGCATGGAGAGTTAGTGGCGTATTGCAGAATCTTCACTGATGATTTTCAAGGTCAGCATGCAGACGATTCGAACTTGGAAGATAGTTGCAAAGAAGTCTTCCAAAACTACTTCCATATTTGTAAATCTTGCAGTAATTAACGTCCTTTATTGTAGAATATCTATCTATATTTATCTCTCTCATCTTCTCCGTCTTTCTCCCATATATATATATATATATATATATATATATATATATATATATATATATATATATATGGGGGGGAGGGTGTTACCAGCCCTGTCTCTTAATATTTATCCAAGTATTTATCTAAGTCATATATTTTGATCTGTCTAACTATCCAGTAGAATTAATCAGTCAGACATTGATTCATTTCTCTTTTAGTAACGGCTTTCGTTGTATCGTGGATTTTGTGATTTGCTACAAAAAATATACACAGATCCAATTAAAGAACAGGAATACGAAAAACATCAAATCAACAATGGCGATCAGGCCGGCAAGGAAGCAAATAACAAAAATCCTTTCGTATACTGTTTTTATTTCATTTTATTTATTATTTTAGCAGCAATTATTTCGAAGATTATTTTGCGGCCATTTCTGTTTTGTTTTTGTTTGTTTCTTGCCTGGCTTCCCATTCTCATGTATCACTTTACGTTTCTTCGACAACTGGAATGGACAAAAAATGGTCAGGGCGAGATTTAATTGGTCTTACACAAATAGCCCCCGACTACACACACATACAAAAAAAAAAAAAAAACGACGAAATTGTCTGAGAGTCACGGTCAACATGTGAGCATTTTATAATGACTTTCTGATTTACCATTATTTTTTTTCTCTTTTTTTTTTTTGTGTCTTGGACTCGATTACAAAGACACGGAAAGAAAAACAAAACAAAAAAACACGCATTCATTTTGCTGACTTTCTGTAATTTTCATTACCTTTTCATTAATCATTCCACCCCAGGCAAGGCAATAAAGCCACTAAGGTTTACTGAGTGTGAGAGAATATGAGAAAAAGAAAAAAACATTATTAAGGAGGAAGAATAAATGAATGGTAATACAAAGAACAGGAATTAACACAACAAAAAACGATTTGCACATAAGCCATCCTCAGAGTGGTTATACAGATAATGAACAAAAATATCCCCAGTCAAAGATGCTATTTTGATATAGTTGATTGCGATGTGACGCTGACGGCCATGGAATAGCATATTTCTGCGTATATATGTGGGTATTATTTTCATGCATAATATTAGACAGATGTTAGATGATAAAACAACAATACTCACACATACATACGCATATAAAAAAAAAGACAAAAGAACCTTCAGATATTGGAGGTCATTCACATTAAAACTAAGCAATCGACTCTCAACAAAATTACATTTCAAAAGAATCACGACATATTACATTGCATCTTGACATTGATTCTGTTGTAATACTTCGGTCTATCACGTGGTATGACGTCATAGAACCACGTCTTGAACTTACGATCTGCGTCTGCTATTTAGCGACCGTTATCGTCGCATAGCAATCTTCTATGTCAAAATAACAAAATATCATCTTTGACGATGGATATCTTTGTTTCATGTCTGTATAGCCACACTGAGGATGGTTTATTTGAGCCAAAAACTTAGGTCCAACTTAATAAAACAATACCCAAATGTTGGACAGTTTTTGTCTTTATTTTAACCCGCAATTAAAGCAAATATTCGAAGATTAAAACGGCTCATGACCAGCCATAATTGACATGCATTGTCTGTTACATTTAACAATATATGTTTAAATAATGATCTGCTGCATTAACGGTGTCTAAGAGGTAGCAAACTAGACTCGATATTAACAATTTCCGTGGTGGAACTCATCCAAATTCCTTCACCCATAGGACTCTGTCCCCTAGAACCACGACTATTATCTCCAAGCCGCTCCATCCATCATAGTAGTCATGGCTGTAGGTTTCTTCTAGACTCGATGAATTACATAAATACATATATATATATATATATATATATATATATATATATATATATATATATATATATATATATACAGTGTATCACAAAAGTGAGTGCTCTCTTTATAATAAATGTTATTTAATACTGTTTATTATAAACAGAGCATTTACTTAAATACTTGTATCTATAAAAAGAACGTTAAACATAAAAATGTCTTTAATAAATAAATTGTCGGACTTTGTCCATTTCTTAATGTACATCAAGCTATATATATATATATATATATATATATATATATATATATATATATATATAGTGTTCAGCCAGATCCTATTTTATTTTAGTTTTAGACATTTACTTACATCGAAAAAAATCTTTCATCTTGATTATATGTATTGTTTAGTGGATGACGCCACTGTTCTAAATATATTGATTCATATTAATATATTTTCTTCCTATTTATCGGGCAATATAATTTTTGTTCATTTATTAACGAGTAGAAAAACAATAGTTTCTTTCTCGAAGTACTAATCAAATGTTAAAGACGCGAGAAATGTAGCTTCTTAGAATGCTTTAGAAAGTAAATCTCTCCTTCTGCACTTTATTTTTTATCTTTCCAAGCGTTAGATTATACCATAAATAGAGTATGACTCTCATCACTTTCCCACTATTTATAAGAAGTTTGTCTGAAAAGTAACGGGATTGGATGTGCTGTGTGCGCTATCGGTAACGTCTACAGTGAGTTCTTGCCACAAAGACAAACGGACAATTAGTCTGCAAAGAGATCCCGCGCTGTTTCCTTCGCTCAGTGCGCGAAAAGAGACGAGAATTACGACAGGACAAATGGTGAGACACTGTGTTACGGTTTTTTGGGTATATATACATATATAACTAGTGAGACAATCCAAATGACTTAACTTCCTTTATAGGCTACCAATAGGAGTTTAACCAATCAGAAGCCGCAGAACATTGTATCCGTCGTGTATAAAGGCGGCCATCTTTGTTTACCCTCCAGAAGGACCAGTGCCAACTTAACAGGCGAAGATGATAAAAGGAAGAACTACGCTCTGCTACTTTGCTACGATATCCACTGCGAACCTGAACTACGCTTTCCTACTGTCTCCAAAATATTCACTGCCAACCTCTGGATTCTATACTCGAAGACGACCGTTATGAAAATGTCTAGCACACTGAGCATCCGGCAGTTCTTGGCCGAGAAGAAAATCGCCATATTGAAACAACATCCCTGTTCGTTTAATCTTGCTGCGTGTGACTTTTTTCCCCAAGCAAAAAGGGATCATCTAGGGGACAGGTTTTGAAGACGTGACGGTCATAAAAATGGCCATTACGACGGAGCTGAAGGGCATCTAAGAAGAATCCTTCAATCGGTGCATAAAAGCATGACAGAGAAGGATAGAAAATGTATTAGGCTTGAGTGGGATTACTTGGAAGGGGAAACCATGTAGTTTGTTATTTGGAATTGAAATATATTGTTTGTGATAAATATGACAACAAAGATGAGGAAAATAGTCTGAATAATGTAAATAGTGTACATAATACCTCATCTCAGAAATATAGACAGATACCAAAGAAGGCCGGAGCGTACAACGGCCGAAACGCTGTAATAAATATGGCGACAAAGATGAGGAAACTAGTCCGAATAATGTAAATAGTGTACATAATACCTCATCTCATAAATATTGATAGATACTAAAGAAGGCCGGGGCGTACAACGGCCGTAACGTTGTAATAAATATGGCGACAAAGATGAGGACACTAGTCCGAATAATGTAAATAGTGTACATAATACCTCATCACAGAAATATAGAGAGACACTAAAGAATGCCGGAGCATACAACGGCCGAAACGTTGTAATAACTATGGCTACAAAGATGTGATCCACTGGTCTGAATCTCTGAAATATAGACAGTATTTGTTTCTTGAGTCTTATTTAGCCTTTAATGCCAGTGTTCGTATTATGTAGCATCGGTATTAGTATGATTTAGTTTTTACTGTCAGTATTCACTGTGAGCAGTTTTATATTATTTTGTTCCTTGTAATCGGACACTCCACGGTAATATTATGTAGATGTTTGATTCCAACCGATTGCAACAATAATGGAATCTATGGATTTTGATTATTCCACTGAGAACCGCCTTGTTTATGACAAGAGAACAAACGCCCAACACTCTTCCACGAGACAACGTGCATTATAAAACAAATGATATGCAAGGTCTTCTTCGTTAGCCACCTGAAAAAATGGAGGAACATAAAAAAAAAAAACCCAGAATATTACGGATTCAGTGTCTCCAAGTCTTCACCCCCAGATGAAGAGCGTTTACGGATATATCATTTTTAAATACTGGTTCCGGTACAATCACCGAAGGTAAGCAATGTCAAGCTTGGTCAGAACCTACATAGGTGATCACTTGGAAGTACTATTAGGTTGGTGCAAAAATAATGACGTAATAATGTCGTTTTTTGACGTTATACGTCAAAAAACGACATTATTACGTCATTATTTTTGCACCAACTTAATAGATGTCGTAAGCTTGGATGTGCTGGTGGTGCAATGGTTAATGGATCGAAATTCTTCATCGGAGACCCGAGTTCCAATTCCAGCTGGGCTCGTTATATTCACTTACGCGCACACACCGTTGGGAAACGTATGAATCCACCTCTTCTCCCCCAGAGATGGGTTCATTAGTAAAACTTGAACCCCTAAATCTTTTTTATCTAAAAAAATCTTGTAATCTAATAATATTTTCTGGCTTTAAATAACAAGTAAAGTGCTGATAAGCCGTCGAAAAATTTCGCTAGAAACAAAGAAAAGTTTAATAAGCTGCTACGTTATATCTGTATCTCCTCAAAGATGATGAGACTTGAAGCAACAGAAATGTGGTTCTACAGAAGGATGCTGAGTATACTAGGGACTGAACATCTGAGCAACGACGAAGTTTTGGAGAAAATGAAACCAAAAAGGAAACTTATACTTAACATCAGGAAGAGACAGTTGAGGTTTCTGGGACACATAACGAGGAAAGATGGCTTGGAGAATCTGATACTCACAGGGCAGATTGAAGGTAAGAGGGACAGAGGAAAACAATGCTTAGTGAGCTTGAGTAAATGGGTGTCGGGACAGGGTTTAGAAATAGTAGAAGGACAAAATTTATTAAGAGCTACAAGAGGCAGGAAGTTGTGGAGAGTCTTGATCACCTACATGCTTAGCGGAAAAAGAAATAAGGAATTGAATCATTCCCTATATCGGCTTTAGCAAAGGTGAAATATAGATTAGCAGATCGAGCAATAAAGTAGCACTTGACGCAGAGAATGTCAAATATTAAAAAGCTCTAGAAATGAGCTAACTTTAAGTAAACATGTGGAATATATACAATGAAAGAAAAAGAACAAATAAAAAAAAATGACGCTGAATCAAGAAAAAAACTGTTATCAGGAAAAATTTGTTTCGGAAACGCAACGCTCTCATTTGGTAAGACATCGGAAACGCAGTTCAAATGTTTTTTTCCCCAAAAATTAGGTACCAACATTGCTAATGTCTTCCGCTTACACGGAGTACAAAGATTATATTGGATCAATTGCTGGGTCTGCTGCCAGGAAACGTGGTTCACCTATAATTTATAAGTCTAACATTCGTCTAGGCTTTGAATATTGCTGCCAGATCTGGTCTGGTTCTTCTGCTCTCTATTTAGTGATTCTTGATAAAATCCAAAGAAGAATCTGCATTTTTATCGGTACTGATCTGGCACCTCAGCATCAGAGACTTTACCACCTCGGTATTTATCGATCCACCCACGAGGACCGAATGTGGCACAAGGCCGGGTTTAATGTGGGTTTCTCCGAGCCCGTAGGCTCGGCCCAAAATATAGCCTTTTAAACTGCCTCCCCGGACGAAACCTTGCCCTTCGGCAAAGCCTCGTCCGGGTTCCTCTCTGCTAACTCAGAGAGTTCGACAGAAGGCAGGCGCAGTCAGAGACCGCTCAACACCACCTCTGTTGCATAGCCACCCTGTGACTTTTCTATAAATATTTTATGGTATTTTTTTAAGACTTACCTCTTTACTACTTTGATTTTACGAATCTAAGCGCAGTACTAGATTGGTAGCGAAGTCCCATCAGTTGAAATGGCTAGCTGTAAGCGTAAGCTCTATGCTAACAGTTTCTTATCTCGCACTTCTCACTTGTAGTTTTCTCTTCCGGTACAGTCAATTTTATTATTCATAAATTTATATGCATATTAATTAAGTATCTCTCTATTTCCGAGATGAGACATTACAATTATTTATACTACTTACATAGTTTGGACTATTGTCCTCATCTTGGTTGTCATATTCTTGACGTTTCAGCCGTTGTACTCTCCGTCCTTCTTCAGGATCTGTTTATATTTCCGAGATTAGTTATTGTAACTATTTACAATATTTACACCGTTCGCACTGTTGTCCTCGTCTTTATTATCATATTAGCAACGTTTCGGTCGTTGTACGCCCCGGCTTCTTCAGGATTTGTCTATATTTCCGAGTTATTGTAATTATTTGCACTATTTACATCGTTCGGACTATTGTCCTCATCTTTATTACAATAAAGATGTGGTCAACAGTCCTAACGATGCATATATCATAAAAATTGTTTTCAAAATATTTAGATTCCCTCATTAAATAACCCATAGAGGTGTTGTACCTACCTGTACCCCTTACTTGTAACAGGATTCACGCGAGGTGGGTTGAGCCGGCTCCAATATTGGAGTTTCATGGGAATTTGGAATTCACAAGCGTTCCCCAACCCACATGTATAGCACATGAGATTTGATTATAGTGGTGAAGGTTTCGTGCAGGACCAGCCACACTTTTTGAAGGGATGAATACAGAGACCTGGATTTTTCCTTCTCCTAGACCAGTTGCTATCCAAGGCTATAGAACCCATTCTGTCCTGCTATTTACTCATATCTGGAGGGAGAAGAGGATTCACACCTTTCCCAAGAGTATTAGCACGTTAGTGAATGTAATGGATTCGACTGGAATTCGAACTCGGCTATCCGATTACTCAATCCAAGCTGCTATCCATTACTCCACCGTCCCTACTCATATAGAAGTGTTGTTATGTCACTAAACAAAATTAACCAAACAGCCATCACTAAAAACCCTTTCATGACATTAATCCATATAATATCTTATATTTTCTTCAAGTGATCAAACTGTATTCCAAAATATAACTTCAACAAAACTACAGCATAAAATACACCTACCACTGCCTCTAGTGATTATGCCCACATAAATCTGTATAAAAATGCACAAAAGCTGAGTATCATCTACTATTTATTCAATTGTGAAAGCAAAATAACATATAATATAACATAATCATATTTTTATTACTTCAAACTCGCCCCAAAATTAAATTTCAACATTAAATGACGCATAAGAATCTGATATTAAACAAACAAATCAAGCCTGAGAAGAAAGCAACAGTATGGAAGAGTAGTCTATAGATGAAAAATGCGAGAGTAGAAACTATTAACATAGAACTTACGGTTACATTTAGCAATTTCCACAGTAAACTGATTAGACCTAACTGCCAATCCAGGGCCACAACTAAATTCGTGAAGCCGAAATACTAGAGAAAAACTAATGTAAACAATTGCCATAAAAATATTTTTGCAGAGGGAAGTTATGTTCTTGCGATAGGAAAGTGACTGAAGCGGAGATGCCAGATAAGGACCAGTTATGTTACAAATTCTTCTTCGGATTCTGTCAAGAATCCTAGCTATATAACCAAAGCACCAGACCTAAATTGGCAACAATATTTTGGGCACGGACGAATAGTAAACTGAGAAAAATGCAAGATCGGTTTTCGCGATAAAAATGGTACATTTTTGATAAATTCTACCTGAATTCAGATTATTTCCAATTCGAGAGTATAACCTTGAATAAAAGAATTCAATTCCTCCAAGATTATAAAACAGTGAAATTTTTGATAACACTATATATTTAGTCATAAGATTTTACAAGTAACGAACTTGCTTCACCAAGGTGTGGCAAAGTCTATTAAGGAAAAAAAAACTTTAAATTGAAAATTGAAATATCTCTGAGGGGCAAATATTTAAGGATGAGTCCATCAAGCAGAATAAAAGAGCGAGCGAGCGAGCGAGAGAGAGAGAGAGAGAGAGAGAAAGCGAGAGAGAGAGGTGGAGGGGGAGAATATTGTTTTCTGATGTTACAAGTGAAAGAATTGCAGCAAGAGAGATAAAAGAACTCAATTTTCTTTCTCGTTCCGAAAGTATAAATGATTGCTGTGAAATGCGAGAAGGGTGAGATGTCCCGGCGATATTTCACCCTTTCCCACCGCGATACTGAGTCGAAATGCTTTGGGGGAGAAATCATTGTCATTCGTGTAGTGTTACACTAACTATTCCTGCCGATTATATTTGGAAGAAAGAACAAAAAGAAAGAAAAAACGGGTTTGCTGTTAGACTCTTTTTCCTCAGCATCACCTCGTCATTTAAGTAGAAAACAATAAAAGCTATATATATATATATATATATATATATATATATATATATATATATATATATATATATATATATATATATATATATATATATATATGTATGAAGAAATGTACTTTTAAAATATGCTATATTTATGGGATAAAGTTCTCAATATCAGAGATAGAGCGTGGGTAAATATAAAAGTGAACATTGAAGTCAACACTTAGAGACGACAGGTTGTTTCATGCTAGACGCAATTGCCAGGTCACCGATTGCGTCTAGTATGAAACAGCCTGTCGCATCTAAGTGTTCACTTCAATGTTCACTTTTATATTTACACACGCACTTTATCCCATAAATATAGAACACCTTAAGAGTATATTTCTCCATATTCCGCTCCTGATAAAAAGTAGAGCACATTCCTTACATTTATAACACAGTATGGACACAGGAAAATTTAGCCCTGACTACCCACTAAAAAACATACCCATACCCTCCTCCTCCCCATATATATATATATATATATATATACATATACATACATTAAGAAATGGACAAAGTCCGACAATTTATTTTATTAAAGACATTTTTTATGTTTAACGTTCTTTTTATAGATACAAGTATTTAAGTAAATGCTCTGTTTATAATAAACAGTATTAAATAACATTTACCGGCCTGAATGTCCGAGAAATTTTCATAGAAAATATTCGTCCTTTGACAGGATTCGAACCTGCATCCTATACGGAACCGCCATTTAGCCGGGCGTGCCTAACCGATCCGGCCACAAAGGAGCGTTCGGTTGGCAATGTCGAATTTACTGCTTATAAACTTCAATCTTCCTTGAATCTCGTACATTCATAACTGCTCATAAATTAACATTTTCTTAATATATATATATATATATATATATATATATATATATATATATATATATATATATATATTGTGTTTTTAGGCAGCAATCCATCTTTCAAATATTAATTTTGGGCATACGACAAATACAGTAACAAGAAGGCTTACACTGCACATGTCTGACGATTCGTATATTGCGTGGCATCTACAACAACAAATCTCCGACAAAGATATATATATATATATATATATATATATATATATATGTGTGTGTGTGTTAGATGTACGACAAATACACTAAGAAGAAGGCTTACATAACACATGTCTAAACATTCGTCGATTGCGAGACATCTAAAACAACATTCCTGTCCGCATTCACAATATAAAAAATTACTAGTCTACAACGCAACTATCCTACACAATGAAAACAACAAATCTAGATTACAAATACTTGAAGCAATGTATATTAAAAAATTAAAGCCGACACTGAACAGAAACAACTATGATTACTGCAGTAATGTTCTGAAATGCCTGTAAAGGAACAGTTTTTTCATGTCTGTCATATATATAGCTGATATATATATATATATATATATATATATATATTAAGGGGGCAATTTTCCTATAAATAATAATGTAGATTACAATTTGAAATTGTCGAAAGTACTTGGTATTTGTCTTCCGTCTGACAACTCGAAATTAAGGATTTTATTAATCAAGGAATTAATAGTAAGTTAATGTCTCATTAAGTTCTTTTAGTGAAGTGATTTCGCTAGTAATCACATTAACATTGGTATTTAATTCTTTGTATAAATTGTTTCTTTATGATATATATACATATATATATATATATATATATATATATATATATATATATATATATATATATAATTTATGTTTATATATATATCTATATAAAATATATTTTGCACACTCTAAGAAGAGAGATAGAGAGAGAGAAAAAGAGAATTAACACTGTTATTCTCACGCCTCAGCGCGATCTTTAGACCAAGTGTAACTACTCGATCACCTGGATGTCTATATACATCATTATGAAGGCGGGAATTGATCCTTCTCACATCGTTTGTCTCATGGCAAATGCTTTGGTTATAACATCGAGATTATTTTATTTATTATTATATTCTTTTATTTTTTTTTATTTATTTGCTTGGTATATCAAGCTATATATATATATATATATATATATATATATATATATATATATATATATATATATATATATAGTGTTCAGCCAGATCCTATTTTATTTTAGTTTTAGACATTTAGACAAAATATCCCATCTTGATTATATGTATTGTTTAGCAGATGACGTCACTGTTTTTCTTAATGTATTGATTCATATTCATATAGTTTCTTCCTATTCATAACGCAATATCATTTTTGTTCATTTATTAACAAGATGAAAAGCAATGGTTGCTTTCTAGAAGTACTAAACAATTGTTAAAAACGCGGGAAATTTAGAAGCTTCTCATAATGCTTTAGGAAGTAAATCTCTCTTTCTACACTATTTTTTAAACTTAGATTAGATTACACCAAAAATAGAGTATGACTGCCATCACTTTCCCACCGCCATAATGTTGCTTCCCTCTGCCTTTTCTATAATATTTTTTATGGATAATTGTTGGTGAACTTTCCTCTAGTCGTTTTTTAATCTACAACCCCCACAGACGAATTGTACATGTACTAGTTAGGACTTCATAGAAACTCTAAGGTATTATGGTGGCTGTAGTAAGAACGGTAAGTATGAATGTGTTATTTTGGTGTAAGGAATATTGTGGTATATGTGGGTCATTGTTTATGGTTAGCTAAGTTTAATTAAAAGTTTCATCAAGAAAATCCTTCCCCATCTCCCCTCTTGGCCTTGTGTTACATTTTTTGTCTTCAATAAATTAAATATTACTTTCCTTTACTTTAAGAAGAATTTATGGTTTAATGCCCTGTACTAGATTGGTGGCAGATTCTTATCATTTTACATTAGCAATTGCTAGATAGAACCGTATGTTCTATGCTAAGAGTTTCTTCTATGGCACTTTTCGCTTGTAGAACCCTATTTCAATTTCTTGCTTTCTAGTCAAATTTGAAATTTAAATGCAATGTCAATCGCTATCAACTGTCATCTTTATTTTTCCTCTTTTATTGTTCTCTTCCCTGATCGTGTTTTTTTTCTTTCTTTTTCTCATATTCTGTAATACTCACTAACCGATTTCATCTTTATTGCCTTTCCTGAGGTGAAATGATTAAAATTGGAACTTTTACAACCTGGAGGATCTTGAAAGGTTTTACGTCGAGTAGTTGTA
Source organism: Acanthosepion lycidas (assembly GCA_963932145.1). Taxonomy (NCBI): domain Eukaryota; kingdom Metazoa; phylum Mollusca; class Cephalopoda; order Sepiida; family Sepiidae; genus Acanthosepion; species Acanthosepion lycidas. Next base: position 9,905,263 of record OZ010589.1, on the reverse strand, counting down.
GCGTGTGGGCATACTTCCCACTCTGCGTTTCGCCACTACCCCGGCAGATACACCGTCGCCAGCCTGTCGTTTCATTGTCTGTATTCATATCGCGCTTAGACATTTACATCTCCGACACCCCAAGCCACTTTCACAGAGTAGAATTACCTTCATGTCTCCCGTTATTCAAATGTAAAAAGAAACGTCCACACAGGTAGCTTATACGCAAGAACTGCTATATTATGGAACAGATTCCCGTGCGGATGATTTGCTATTACAATCTTAACTTTTTCACGTCAAAGGTCAGTCATTTTCCTCCCCCTTTCTACAATCTTCACTTCCTATATATTTCGGAGACACTCTACCTGAAGTAGCTCTCGAGCCTTGTATTGGGTGAACCATAGTATTTTTTTTTAAATTTAGAAACATTTTTTTTAAGTGGTGTTGTCAAAATAGAAAACTATACTTCAGTTGTTTTTTATAAAATATTTTAAATCCGGGGAAAGTTTTAGATTATCATTTCCAGCCTCAACAAAATGACTGTAATGATTTAAATATAAAGCCATCCATTGCTGGCATTCTGAGCTATTTTCCTCATTTTCAAATATTATTTTTCGATTAACGGATGCCTCTTTGTCGTTCGCTTTCATAATTTCTCAGAAAACCTAAACAAAACAAAAACTCCTTTTTTAAAAAAAAAATCAATAAACAACTTTAAAAAAAAAATGATCAAATTTTCGTGAATGCATTTCCAAATAGTTCTGTTCGTTATTTCTTCCGGGTCACTGCACAAGAATGAAGATATGCCCCAGTCTCCGCCAACTGATTACTGCATGAAGAGCCTAGATCTGTGATTTCCGGTTCCAGCAGAGCATGCGCCGACTTCCAAACGAGGCAGATGATTAATTCAAGCAAACATGCCACATTTCATGCCGCTGATAATGTCATCCTTATTATTATTATTATTATTATTATTATTATTATTATTATTATTATTATTATTATTATTATTGTGATCAACATTGTAATTATTATTATTATTGAATAAAAGAATCTCACATATAAAAAATATACACGAGAAAAGAAAAATCTGTAGTGAGTAATATAACGACATAATAATAATATTAAGATAATACGAGAAATATAAAGAATCTATATGCCTATATTATTATTATTATTATTATTATTATTATTATTTATTTATTTATTTATTTTTGTATATATTTATTTACTTGTATATAGACCGGCTCAGCCATGGAGTGTGTGTGGATGTGTGCTTGTGTGTGTGTGTGCGTGCTTATCATAATTTTTCAATGTTTATTATTGGTTTAGTTTGCTTCCATATTTAAACCAATAAAAGCAAACAAATTAAAAGGACATTCGATAATAAAAAGGGTGGTTAAAATACATATTACCGTAAAACGGTAATACCGAATCATAACCATGATTAAAAACAGCTAAACCAATTTTGTTTTGTGAACAGCGTTTAAAAAGTATACAATCACAGACTAATGTTATATATATATATATATATATATATATATATATATATATATATATATATATAAAGAAATATAGTCTTAAGGTGTGCTATATTTATGGAATAAAGTGCTCAATATCAGAGATAGAGCGTGTGTAAATATAAAAGTGAACATAGAAGTCAACACTTAGAGGCGACAGTCTGTTTCATCCTATATGCAATCGTCAGGCAATCGGGTGGCCTGACGATTGCATATAGCATGAAACAGACTGTCGCCTCTAAGTGTTGACTTCTATGTTCACTTTATATATATATATATATATATATATATATATATATATATATATATATATATATATATATATATATATATATATATATATATAGTAGAGGAACGGTGGATTAGTGGATAACTGCTCGGATTCAGGAATCAAGTTCGAATTCATTACATTCACTTACATGGAAAAGGACTGAATGCCCTTCTTCTCCCTCCAGCTTACTTAGCAGGGCATACTGGGTTCTATAGCCTTGGATGGCAACTGGTCTAGGAGAAGGGAAGCCCTGAATTCAACAATAAGGCCTCTGTATTCGGCCCTTCAAAAAGGGCAGTTGGTTCTGCACAAAGCTTTCACCACTATCCATATATAAATTTTAAGACATTTTTATGTTTATACATTCTTTTTATAGATACAAATATTTAAGTAAATGCTCTGTTTATAATAAACAGTATTAAACAACATTTACCGGCCTGAATGTCCTAGAAATTTTCACAGAAAATATTCGTCCTCCAACAGGATTCGAACCTATATGGCTATTTAGCTTGACGTGTCTTTACCGATTTGGCCACAAAGGAGCGTTCGGGTAAATACAGTAAATTCGACCTTGCTAACCGAAAGCTCCTTTGTAGCCAAATCGGTAAAGGCACATCAAGCTAAATGACGGTTCCTTTTATCGTCATCCCCAGAACGGGAAAAAGGTTGTTTGGAATATCAAATAGGGGTGATAGTAAATAGATAAGGCTTGTCTCCGAAAAAAAAAACCACCTTTATCTAAACTCCAACCTCAATACATACAATCGGCGAGGTACATATTGCTATCTCATCCATGAAGATAGACTGAACTATTTCATATTCACGTTGCCTTTTTAAGTTCCTTTTCTTCTTTTATACATCATTATCGTGGTTATAGAATCTTTTTTACACGATTTATTGAAATTATATTTCTTTTATTTTCATTATTTCTTTTAATATTATCACCTGACTATCTCGATCGAAAACATCTGGTTTTGGCTTCATACAAACTTCAACCTGACCTTGGCAAAAACAACAAACTTTTTGTTTGTATTTTTTATTTTTAGTCGAGTACCAATAGGGAAATCTTGTTTGTAATTTTATTTATTTGTTAACTTTCGAGATATTTTTTTTTATATGTTTTAATAAATATAAAAAGTACAGAGCTTAACAACTAGTAATAGAAAATTTAATCTAAATATCAAAAAAAAAAAAAAAAAAAAAAAATTAACATGGCGGCAAATCGTCGGTAACAATCGGCCATCTTTATACGACTACTTGGGGTTGGGAAAAACGATTTTGAGGCACGCTTAAAAGAAAATTGATTGAAATTATTTTTTAATACGATTTTATAAACAAAATCATCTTTAAAGAAAGAAAAAAAGATTTAAACAATTAGCCCGGAATAAAAATAAACAATATATAATAAGATTTTATAATATGGAACAGAAACATTATTCCTCTGTTAGAAAATAAAGAGATTTGAAAGGTTACAAGCACTCATATAGAGATTACATGATGGCGGAGATAGTTAAGATTTTATCACTGTGTTTCGTTGTCATTTCCTTAGCAAGTGAAAAAGCAGTTAATATTTCGAAAAAAATTATTGGCATCCAATCTTAATCTTGAGATTCTGGAAGAAAGACAACGAATAATCTGCAATATTATCATTCCGAACCAGGCATCTCGGGTTGAAATATTTTCCCATCATTTTAGCGTACCTTTTCTTTCTCCCTGTACCTTTTCTACAAATATTTTCATGGCAATCGTTTTAATGAACTTTCCTCTTTGGTAATTTGACTTCATGAATTTAAGTGTAGTACTAGATTAGCGGTTCGGTTTCATTGTTTTAATGTTGAAATTTCTAAATAAAAACAGTAAGTTATATTCTAATAGTTTCTTCCTTTACAATTCTCATCTTTAGAACTCTTTCTTATTTTCCTGTCAACTACAGTCTCAACGTCAATCGTCATCTCCTGTCGCCTTGAAGCCTGTTCTCTTTGTTGTCTTTGCTTTTCAGTTTCATCCACTCAACTTTCTTTTAACTCCAGTAATACTTTTCGTCTTAGTGGCTTTATTACCTTATTTGGGGTGAAATTATTAAAATCAAAAGGCTTCACACGCTCTTTGGGTTTTTGTGTCGGAGGTAAATAAACGTAAGAAATATCAATATATATATATATATATATATATAAAGAAATATAGTCTTAAGGTGTGCTATATTTATGGAATAAAGTGCTCAATATCAGAGATAGAGCGTGTGTAAATATAAAAGTGAACATAGTGGCTTGACGATTGCATATAGCATGAAACAGACTGTCGCCTCTAAGTGTTGACTTCTATGTTCACTTTTATATTTATATTTATATATATATATATATATATATATATATATATATATATATATATATATATACATATATATATATATATATATATATATATATATATATATTTAAAATGCATTGGTATTTATCATTGGCTGAGATGAAGTGGAAATACTACAGCTTCGAAAGTTGGTTATGTTGAGTTTCACGACAGAATCTATATTACATAGTTATAAGTCTACCATTCGTCCTTGCTAGGGATATCTGGAGCTCCTGCTATGTATTTAGAGATGTTCGATAAAATCCAAAGAAGAATCTGTCTTAGACATTTATAAGTCTATCATTCATCCATGCATTGAACATTGCTGCCATATCTGGTCTGGTGCTTCTGCAATGTATTTAGAGATTCTTGATAAAATCCAAAGAAGAATCTATCTTACATATTTATAAGTCTACCATTCATCCATGCATTGAATATTGCTGCCACATCTGGTCTGGTGCTTCTGCAATGTATTTAGAGATTCTTGATAAAATCCAAAGAAGAATCTGTCTTAGACATTTATAAGTCTACCATTCATCCATGCATTGAATATTGCTGCCAAGTCTGTTTCATGCTAGATGCAATCGTCAGGCCACGTGTAAATATAAAAGTGAATATAGAAGTCAACACTTAGATGCGACAGTCTGTTTCATGCTAGATGCAATCATCAGGCCATGCATCTAGCATGAAACAGACTGTCGCCTCTAAGTCTTGTCTTCAGTGTTCACTTTTATATTTACACACGCTCTATCTCTGATATTGAGTACTTTATCCCATAAATATAGCACATCTTAAAACTATATTTCTTCATACATACATACACACACTATCAAAAATTCTTATAACTCGAGATACATACATAAAACAATACATATATGCAGTCAAATGTAAAAAAAAAAAAATCCTCTTGCATAATGGCTAAAATATATGAGGATGATATACGGTGGTGTAATCGATAAGGGTTCCGATTGAGGAATTGGAGAGCCGAGTTCGAATTCCAGTCGAATCTATTACTTACGTGCTAGGAAAGGTAGGAATCTGTTCTTCTACCCTCCAGCTATGGTTCTTTAGCTTTGGATGGCAACTGGTCAAGGAGAAGGTCAACTATGAGTTCAAATCCTGTAGAGGTTCGTTTAGGGAATTCATCAGCTCACATCTCTAGTTAACTAGTAACTAAATATGTGACCTGATGAACTAGGAAATATATATTTTGTGGGCAAATAAATTATAGTCATGGAAACTTAACGTTATCTATTTCTTAATTATTTAAATAATTTAAATGCATATATCTATATGTATATGTATATCTATATATATATATATATATATATATATATATATATATATATATATATATATATATATCGGGTTTCGATCCTAACTGAAGGCAACCATATATCCCTAGCCACACTGATGAGCTGCGAAACATTCTGTCTGTGGATGACAATATATGCTCCTGAAAAAATTATTTCGGCTGAGCTCTCTGGAAGGAAGTGTGGGTTTGTAAACAGTGACTATTACAACTAATAATGCATGACCCTTCGGTAAATCGAATCGAGTTCTCTCAGTCACTCTGAGTTTATCTAAAAGTAAATACGCTTAAATTCACCTTCATCCCTACCGTGCACCAATGATTTAGTGGTAGAATCCCTGACTGACGCCAATTCAGTCGGGTTTCGATCCTAGCTAGAGGCAATCGAACGTCTTCCCACACTGATGAGCTGTGATACAGCGAAACTGTGGATGACAATATATATATATATGGGTAAATATAGCCTGGTATAGGGGAAAAACAACTTTGAATTTAAAACCTGCGGAGGGTCTTTTGGGGAACTTGTGGCACGTAGTACACCAGGTCTCTGTATTCAAAATGTCGGGCTGTCGGTTCATAGGAACTGATCTGCTTGACCCTCATACGTTGAATTCGACGAGAAAGTCGAGAGAATATATATAAATGAAACAGCTGAAATTGCAACTGGAGTATTTAAGAATATTTATTTACAGTTATATGGGCACGCGTGGCCGAGTGGTTGTTTAGGGACTTCGTAGTGCACCAAGTCTCTGTATTCGGCCCTTCAAAAAACGTGGATGGTTCTGCACAAAACCTTCAGCACTATCATTAAATGTGCTGGTGTCGGTCTGTCGGTTTCTTAGGAACAGAGCTGCTTGTCTCTCATACGTCGAATTCGACGGGACAGTCGAGTATATATATGATAGTATATTTTGTATAAGGTTCTATTGAAGGATATAGGGAGGTTCTTGGTAGTCAATGTATTTCTCCATATGAGAAAGATATATAATATGTAATCAATGTTTAACATGCGGGCCCTCTTTATAGGTTGGTCGAAATGTATCTAAGCTCACTGGCAACTGCCGCAGGCGTCAGAGCATTCCCAGGGATCCACAGCACTTTTAATAATGAGGTCTTCAGCCTAATTTTATTATTTTTTTCTGAAGGCAAAGACAAAACCAGTCGACGGCGAACCATCTCCACCGGAAGCGTTTTTTTTTTTTTTTTTTTTATTTGTAATCGAAAACATTTACGTGAGTCGCAGCGGTAACATCGGCGTTGGTTGATTGAGATTTGAAAATTGGGTGTTTGTCAAAAACCGTCGAATAGAAATGAAACGAAACGGAAACACAGGGAGGCAATGACTTGAATAGAATCGGATTGAAAATGATTTGGAAGGGAAAGTGGAAGACATTTAGGAGATCATGGTTGCTAGGAAGGAAGGAAAGAGAAGCAGAAAATCCGGATCAGAAAAGAAAAGAAATGAATCGAAAGATGAATAGACGTAAAAAAAAAAATTGTCTACAGAAGTGGGAAGGAGAAAAGGTTGAAGGCAAGAAAAGACGATGTAAAAAAAAAAAAAAAAAAAAAAAGAGAGAGCAAATAACATGGCAAAAGGACACGGAAGTAAATAATGCAGGGAAAAAAAAGAAAAAAAAATGAAATAAAGAAAGATGAAAAGGAATAAAAAGTTAAAAAGAAAATGAATGAATGAAAAGATGGAAAAGTGAAAAAAGAAAAAAATATAAAAGAAAAGAAAAAAAAAGAAATTAATTCATAAATTAAACAAAAATGGAAAATAAAACTGATTAAAAAGAAAAAAAAACGAATGAATAAATGAAAGAAGGTGGAAAAGAAAAAGAAAAAAAGTAAAATTAAAAAAAAATATTGTAACTAAATGAACTAACTAATCAACTGACAGAAAATTTCAAAATGTGCATACACCCCATCATGTTACTTACGTTCAGTTGCATTCCAATCATATTGGTGCGTTTTAGTCGCTTTTTTCGCATTCATTACGCGTGTATTTTTTGTATGTCTTTTAAAAAAATTGTTATAGTTATATGCAATTTTTAAACATGAAGAAGACAGACATACTGTCGAAATATTATGTCTTTTTTTCTATTAGAAGAGTTATGCCTATCATCTTCTTTGGATTAAAGAAGATGATAGGAATAACTCTTAATTGTAATATAATTGTATTTATACCTCATATATACCTCATAAATAATGAACTATTCCATTTGGATCGATAAGTAACTCATGAATAATAGACCTCCTAATTAATGTTGATCGCGTGGAAAGACAAGAAGAACACCACTTGGATTACCTATTTTAATATTGTGATGAATCTTAATTCTTAAATTAATGATTGAGTGAAGCTCAGGGTGTATTTTACGACAAGTCAATAACTGTAGAAATTCCCCTATTGATAATAATAATAATAATAATAATAATAATAATAATAATAATAATAATAATAATCGTAATTATGATATCATAAATAATAATATCATAATAATAATCATAATTATTATTATTATTATTATCATTATTTTTATTATTATTATTATTATTATTATTATTATTATTGCTGCTGCTGTTGTTATTAATTAAAACGGAAATAGAATTCTGTAGAAAAATATGCTACCCTTAATTTTTCAACACTTTGTTTTTTCGATCAATCATTTCGAACTTAAGATAGCATTTATCAATTCAATTAATAATTGTAAAATTGTTTAATTAATGTTGTTAATTATTTTATTTCGATAATTATCAATATGTTGCTTTTTTGTTTTTTTTATTATAATCACTTTTGTATAAATTTTAGATCACCCGCAGGTAATTATCAATTGAATTTTCTTTAACATCGATCAATGCCAATAGATGTTTTCTATTGTCTTCAAAAAGGTTTCGTCATCTCTCTCTTGGTATTTTCGATCATTCTTCATTCGTTTAAATGATTTCCATCCATGAGAAGAAATTTGCGATTCCCTGCCACAAAATTTCTGATTGGATTTACATCAAGCTATTGTCAAATACAATTCTATTACGGGAATTTCTTCTTTTTTTCTTTTTACATTTTTTGAAAAATGTCTCAACTAGTTGCCTGTTTTGAAGATGCATTGTCTGTTATTTTGAAGCTGGAAAGTCGTTGAAAGAAGTTTTCTCGAAAGGTTGTTATTTTAGAGAATTCATTTGCCCCTTAATACTGATATCTGCATATAACTCTTTTGTGATTTTCGTCAGATCCTTGGAGACATTTTCATCCACATTTTTTACATATACACCACTTTGACTCTCAAAGTTTTGATGGACTCACACCCACATAACTATTCGATGGAAAAAATAAAGAAACTTATTTGATTTTTGACTAATAAATAAGTTTAGGAATCGTATTATAGAGAGAGTAAATATATATGTTTATTTAGGAGTAAAACTAATTTATTGAAAATAAACTTATATTTAACAACTAAATTCTATGGAACATTTGTGTACGTCAGTAAAATAACTTAAAAAAAAAACATTTTAAAATATCTGTCTATATTTCTGAGATGAGGTATTATGTACACTATTTACATTATTCGGACTATTGTCCTCATCTCTGTTACCATATTTATTACAACGTTTCGGCTTTCAGTATCTGTCTATATTTCTGAAATGAGGTATTATGTACACTATTTACATTATTCGGACTATTGTCCTCATCTTTGTCGCCATATATATTACAACGTTTCGGCCGTTGTACGCTCCGGAATTCTTCAGAGGAACGAAAGCATCATCATACTACCGGCTGCAAAAGGTAATGCGAGAGTACTGATGGACAAATCAGATTGTACAAGAAAGTTGGAAGACCTCATTAGCAATGGTAGCTACAGCAAAGTAAAAAAAAGGACCCTAAAATGAAAACGGAAAGCAAATTGTCACAGATACTAATCAAGATTAACGATCATTTTTGTTATGGGGTCCACGCTTTTCTGATATAAATGGACTCGTCCTGCTGCCATAAAATAGCCACAGTCAGTCAGGGATGAGAGGTAGAGGAACAGAGTGGAAAGTACATAGACACTGTGATTGAGTTGACGTTAGAAGTCAGTTACAAGTACGCCCGACTCTAAGGAAGTTTACTTCGAGACTGTATATAGCGATCTTTGATTAATACTAACCGGCGTTCCTGGATTTTACTAACAGCATTATCTTTTGTATTTTGTGTAAATACATTTAATTTCTTAGCTTAAATACTTGCGTTTGTCATTTATTGGAGACCGATTTTTCACGCGGAATCCACAACAACTTGATGAACGAGGATTCGAAACTCACGCGAATAACCCACAGCAACTTGGCGAACGAGGATTCAAAACTCACGCGGATAACCCACAACAACTTTGACGAACGAGGATTTGAAACTCACACGGAAAGAAAAACTTTCGTACGTCTAACAACAAACAACTTGGCGAACACACGCGGAAAAACTAATCAACAGAAGAAAAATCCTTCCCTGGTCGTTCAATAACGAATTAGCGATAAACAATTTCGAGGAGTAAAAATACATAAAATTGAATTATCATGGAAGATTTTAAAAATATGTTGGTACAACTGATAAGACACCAAAATGAGCAACAATTACAAATACAAAAATACCAAAATTATCAACAGTTAAAGCTACAAGAAAAATGGCAAAAGCAAATATTACAAACGCAAAAGGAAAATCAAGATAGACAAACATTAGGAACTAATATTAAAAGTAGCGGGCAGCAAGCAATTAGATATTGAAAAAGAAGCAACATTTTCGGAAGACGCAGTGTGGAATACCATAGAGATTTTCAAATATTCTCTAGATGAGGACAAAAATTTTGGAGATTACTTCAGAAGACATGAAGACATCTTTAACATAGACTGTCAAAATTGGACAGAAGCAAAAAAGCTACGTCTATTGCTTAGAAAATTAGGAACTGAAGAATATACAAAGTTCGTGGATTATATCATGCCAAAAAAGACGAACGAATTAAAATTTGACGAAGCAGTGACATGTCTTAAAGAACTCTTCAGCCCCAAAACATCACTCTTCCATAGGAGGTGGAAATGCCTTAACCTGTTAAAGGGCGATAATGAGGATTATTCCACGTTTGCCGCAATCGTAAATAAACATTGTGACGACTTCAAACTAGCGGAATTAACACCGGACAATTTTAAATGCCTCATCTTTGTTTAAGGGCTAGTTTCTACAAAAGATAGCGAAATGCGTAGAAGAATGCTTGCAAAATTACAAAATGAACCGGGTCTAACATTACAGCAATTATCGGAAGATTGCTAGAGATGTTTAAGTATAAAGAAAGACACAAAGGACATTGAAGAATCAGCTGTTTCTCATATGCGTAAGTTAAATAAAAGTCTACGTTCTTCACCCTCCCCGGAAAGAAAACTAAAATTTTCCGACAATGAAAAAAGATTCTCACCCTCCCCGGAAAGAAAAATAAAATATTATAAGAGAAAAAATACAACATACAGGACAAATTATGAGAAATATCGAAACAAATATAAGCCCCCTCCATCAGCATGTTATCGATGTGGAGGATTACATTGGAACAAGGATTGCCGCTTCAGATATAAAAACTGTCATGAATGTGGAAAAAAAGGCCACAAGGCATCCCAATGTAGAAATAGAAAAGATACTAATAGAATAAGAGCTACAAGGATGAATAATGATGACAACACCAATGTAAGGAAATATGTAGAACTGGAAATTTTAAACAAAAAGATTAAATTACAACTGGATTCGGGTCCCAACCTCACGATAATCAACTTACAGACATGGAAAAAACTCAACAGACCTACCATGTTACACACTCAAAAAATTGCCAAGTCGGTTACAGGCAAACGAATAAAATTTAAGGGAGAAATAATAGTGAATCTTAAATTTCACGGCAAAACAAAAAAACTTAAGATATACGTCATGAAAGATACTGAAAATTTAGTAGGTATCGACTGGATGCAGAAATTCAACGTTTGGGACCTACCTATCAACTCGTTTTGCAAAAATTTAGAGGTTGAAACATCAGATACCATAAAATTGAAGGAAGAATTATACAGGCAATTTCCTGAGGTATTTTCAAGTGGGTTGGGACGATGCAACAAATTTAAGGCCAAAATAGAATTAAAAGAAAACGTCTAACCAATTTTCAGAAAGAAACGAAATGTACCGTTTGCTACTATAGAAAAAATAGACAAAGAATTAGACAAACTGGGATTTTATCTAAAACAGTTTAGTGAGTGGGCTGCGCCGGTGGTTTACGTAAAAAAGAAGTCAGGAGAAATTCGCGTATGCGCAGATTTTTCGACGGGACTCAACAAAGCAGTAAAAGACCACCATTATCCACTACCGAGCCCAGAGGAGATATTTACAAAGCTCAACGGCAGTAAGATATTTTTAAAAATAGATCTTAGTTAGGCTTATCTACAAATTCCAGTACAAGAAGAGAGTTCGAAAATCCTTTGCATTAATACGCACAAAGGATTGTATAAATTCAACAGACTGCCATTCGGAGTAAAAGTTGCTCCTGCAATTTTTCAACAAACAATGGACACAATACTAACTCGCCCCAAAAAGGGATTTAAGGAGGGGATGTTATGGCGTCCACCCTTATCTTAGATAAATGGACTCGTCCTGCTGCCATAGCCACAGTCAGTCAGGGATGAGAGGTAGAGGAACAGAGTGGAAAGTACATAGACACTGTGATTGAGTTGACGTTAGAAGTCAGTTACAAGTACGCCCGACTCTAAGGAAGTTTACTTCGAGGCTGTATATAGCGATCTTTGATTAATACTAACCGGCCTTCCTGGATTTAGTAATAGCATTACCTTTTTTATTTTGTGTAAATACATTTAATGTCTTAGCTTAAATACTTGCGTTTGTCATTTATTGGAGACCCTTTTTTCACGCGAAATCCACAACAATTTTGCACGAAATAAAGGGTTCAGTTCGACATTCCAAACCTGAAGAAGTCCGGAGCGTATAACGGCCGAAACGTTGTAATAAATATGGTGACAAAGATTAGGACAAGAGTCCGAATAATATAAATAGTGTACATTTTAAAATATGTGAGTAATTAATAATTTTTTAAAAAGTTCAGATGAGATCCCTGTCGTTGATTATTCTCTGTGAGTTTTTGTTATTATTATTCTGCTACATCGATGCCCATGATAGTCGAAGATCACCCCTTTTTGCAATGTCAAGTCTATTACAGGCTTTTAATAATAAGTTAGTCACATGACAAAAATCCAGTTCAACAATGAAAGATAATGGAAAATCAATAACGTTTACTATTTTTGTGTGGGTGTGTGTGGACCCTAGTAAAGTCACATGGACACCCAGGGTACATATGGACCCCGATTGAGAAACAAGCAGTTTGGAACGGAATTTGCTAAAGCACTTGGAAATTTTCCGATAGGATTTCACATAATAAAAAGCTTCGGACAATTATGAAGTCCTCGTATTGTATTGTTTTTTTTTTCTTTTATGATTTTTAAAATGAATGTCCGCTTAGTGTATAAAATGATTTTATATCACCCTTCTAAGATGAGTTTGAGTATTAAAGCATACAGAAAGGAAAGAATGGCCCCATTTTAGCTAACCCCAACTCATTATCCTGTGACGTCGTCCCCTGGTCGCAGCGCCAACCGTGACGTTCTATCCTAGTCTACCACGGCACCAACTGTGACGTCCCTAAACAGCACCAATTGTGACGTCCTCGCCGCGGCGCCAGCCGTTCGCTCCTCGCTGCTCCGTTCGGGTGTCGCTGCTCCAAATGCGATGTTCTAACCTTTCGGGTGGGAATCTGGTTAGATTTGATATCAGCCTCGTCGTTCCCAACTCGCTTCCAACGCCTGGTTACTGAAGTAACTATTTTGATTCCCAGTCTGCCTACTCACGTTGTGAATTGATCTAGGCAGAGGAAATCAATCAGGCGTCGGGGCCGTACTGCAAACCGAGTTCAACGGGGGTGATACCACACAAATATGCATAAAAGACAATAAAATGAAAACTCAAAAGTTCAAAGTATCAAAGAAAAAGGTAACAAACTTTATGTCTAGTTGTTCGATACATAGGACTGCATCTATCTCCCGACCCGTTCTATGGATTGTGACACGTCGTTTTCCGCTAGGCAAGTTTTAACACTTCAAGTTGTCTGCTCTCTAAGAAATTGGTGTTTCGGTGGGTCTTTGGTCGAAAGTCAAAAAAAAAAAAACTTATTTCGGTGATCTTGATCTAAGTCGCTCTTCAAAATAATTGTTCTTGGTTTGAAGAGGGGTCCGGAATGTGCGTAAATCTTGGTCAGCTATCTGCGAGGCTTGCTTCAACTGGAGACTGACTCTGGGAACTGCTGGGACTCAACTCAACTCTGCTCGTTGTGGCTTCGTTTATATGGGCGCCAACCAAAACCGGGGTGAGTCTGTCGGCGCCGGGGGGTTCCTCGATAATTCTAAATACATATCCACCTCTCTGGTTAGGAATTTCCACCTTTTTCCATTTTTGGGAACCTTTTCTCACTCCCACCTTCTCATCATACTTCAGAGGGGCGTGAACTGCCCTCCCCACATCTTCGTAGCAACCTCTTTTACTCATCCTCCAGATGGGCTGCAACAGCCTCCCTCGTGCGTCACGTGATCACCACTCGACCAATGATGTCTTAGTCGGGCGTGGACGACTCCGCGGCTTTGTTTCATGGAGAAAAAAATATCTTGCTTAACTAAAAAAAAAATATCTCTTCTCTTTCCCTTTTCTTCCTCTTAATCGTGTTATCATTTCTCTGGCCGCGAACGGGACAATATGACAATGGCGGTCATAACTCTTGTTCTACACGTGGTTTACATCAGGTATTTTATCGCTAATTATCAGAATGTGTGGTCTTCCTAACACGGTCTCAAAAAGAAACATCTCCAAAGTTCCAGTCAGTCTGTCGCCTCGAAGAAAGAAAAAAAACATTTCTAGGTTCCCATTCATTTTCCTTCGGTACATATTTCTGATAACATAATTTTATTATCGCAGGCCAAGGATGTTCCGTCGAAGGAAAATCGGTCGACGGACACTAGTAGGTGGTCCTTAATTTTTCATATCTGTCCAAAGTCCCTTTAGCTGCCTGTTTTTCGTCACTTATCGAAATAACATTTTCATTTGAATTTTTTTTTCTTTGGCCAGCCGGTCTGTAGTTGATAATAAGATGTCTTCCCGTACCAATAGTTTGTTTTATTATCCTTAGATAACACAGCCGATGCCAAAACATATCTGATTCTTTCTTTCTTTCCCTTTCTTTTTACTCAGAATTTCCCTGTCATTGTAATGACACTCTTTCGCCATTTGTTACTTATCAAAATATCCTTTTATCCATTGTCTCTTAGCCGTGTGTGTGTTCTTGCTTATCAAATGCCTCTCCTTTTCTTCTTTTCTTTCTTTTCCCTTTCTGCCTCGTTAAATGGTGCCACATCCGATTTAGCTTTTCTCTTGGGTTGAATACTCATGTAGCAACTTCAGAAATTCAAGTTATTCTCCAAGTTTGGAATAATAATAATAATAATAATAATAATAATAATAATAATAATAATAATAATGATGATGATGTAAAAAAAATTGTTTTTCAAAATACAAAAAAAATGCTCCCACGAGTACAGCCCACACCTTACGAAGGGCTTTATCTATGTAAAAATATGTGTGTGTTTTATTTTCTTTTTTGTTCTTTTTTATTGGTCAGTGGAAAATGTCATGATGCCATTTCTAAACTTAGGTCGCTAGGTGAGACCTGGAAAGAAATGTTTACACATCAGAAATCAAAGGAAATAAAATAATAATAAAAAACCAGAGGAGATGAATTACAGCAGAATCAAATGAAGAACAACATAACAAATAACAAATAATTGTTGTAAAATTTTAACCTTGAGACAATATTTTCCTGATTCATATAAGCAATCAAAGCAAGTAAAAGCTTTTGAAATTAAATAATATCTTTGTTTTATTGAGTTTTTTTTTATGTTACAATTCAGAGCTGAATTTTGGTAGCCGCTCGATCGATTTTACAAATTAAAAAAATGATTTAAATTCTTCAGTTTTCTGCTTCTAACTAATATATTCACTAAAAAAAAAAAACAAAAAAAAACGGCATTTAACTTCTAGAGTTTTCATAAATTTAGTTTGGCGGGGGTAGATTAACAGATTTAAAAATATTTTTATCATGACTTTCAACATAAAAAGCATATTTAAAATAATTTCAATCATTTGTGAATAAATCCTGGAAGTTTCATTAAAAGCCAACAGAGATTATTTTTGGCAAGATTTTCAAAATTAACGTCTGTACTACCAAAAAAAAGGCGCTACAAGTTGCAATTTTATTTAGTAATGAGACTTTTGCAAAGAGAAACAAGAAATTTTCATCAAAATTTAGAATGTTCTAAAAAGGATGCAAATTTAAAAAAAAAAAAAAAAATTAAAAAATACTTTGGTATTTCATCTTAATAATAACATAAACATTTAGACGATAAAATTTCGTTTTCATCAAGTTTACATCCGTTTTGATCAAACTATGCTCTTTTTTTGGCGATTTCATGATGTTACCTACATATATATATATATATATATATATATATATATATATATATAATAGTTTGGCACTCGAATTCGAGGATACACGTCTCTTAGGGTGGTTAGCCAATCCCAGTTTGCAAACGCTCGCTCCGGCACACTTGTGTTTGTTCAACACCTACAAAGCCAACCTGTGGTTTACACTGCAACTATACTGATATCTATCTCTCTCTCTCTCTCTCGTCCTCTATGTATATATATATATATATATATATATATATATGTGTGTGTGTGTGTGTATGTGTGTGTGTGTGTAACGCGAATTAACAGCGTCTAAGAATTTGAATGAAACCTGTCCTCGTGGAATGTCATTTATTAGGGTTGCTGTAGCTTCTTCCTTTAATGTCGGTCTTCACCCCTTACCCATCTATATCTAGAGACAAGACACGTTAGGCTTAAGCAAAGTCTAGCCGACACACAGTGGGGTTAAGAATAAGGAATTGAAATGGTACACCTAACCCACTCATATCTTATCTTCTCTCCCACCTCACTTCCTCATTTCGTTAATTTTACATATGCTTGATGAGGTCCATCAAAAACGTGTGAATTTCTTTTCATTTTTCATTTCAACCTTTGAAAGTAAAGTCTGTTAAAGGGGTTGTGGTGAAATAACTTATTACATGGAACCTTAAAGTGGTCTGTTTTTATTCAAACAAATATATATATATATATATATATATATATATATATATATATATATATATATATATATATATATATATATTACAGGATTAATGCAAATATAAAATTATCACTGAGCTAACTGATATTAAAATCAGTACCTCTACGCAAATGTCTGGCAGACAGACTTTTGTGTAATTCTCCGGTTCACTCGTAAATGTCTGTCATTTTTCTCTTTCCCTTCTTTTTTTATATAAAGTTAAAATTAATTTAAGTGCTTTTTTACTGGTGTGAGGTGGATGTTTATTCTTTGTGTGCGCGTGTGTGTATGGGTATGTGTGCGTGTGTGTGTGTGTATATGGGTATGTGTGCATGCGTATGTGTTGACGTGGATGTGTGTACAACTGTATGTGTGCGTATATGTACATGTGTAGGCTGGCGTTGTTATTTCTTTCTTTACTTACATTATCTTTCCACTCTGAGTGTCAAAACATAGGGTAGTCACATGTTATATCCGGGGTCAGAGGCTAGGGTTCCGGAAGAGGACTTTTCTAAATTCTAATATCTGATTTTTTTTTCTTATTTAGACATTATTTAAATTCAATCTTATCTCTCTCTCCCTCTCTTTCACTGTCTCAGTCCATCCCCCCATATATATATATATATATATATATATATATATATATATATATATATGAATTTATTTATTTTAATTAGTAAACAGACAACCTTAAGGGTCTATTGATTATATTTTATTTCCCCAGGTAAGTTATTTTTTCCTGGTTCCTCAGATCTCATTTCCAAGGCTAATATATATATATATATATATATATATATATATATATATATATATATATATATTAATTCCCAATAGGATAGAATCCAGGTAGAACTCAATATCCAGGACAGAGTAAGAATATAATATAAATGTCTCAAACATCAATATTCCAAGGTCATAAGTTATTACATTGGAATCGTAATCAAGATCCAATTCATATTTGTAGGTCTGTGGAATTACGATTCCAATGTAATAAATTATAACCATGGAATATTAATGTTTGCGCCTTTTATATATATATATATATATATATATATATATATATATATATATATATATATATATATATATATATATATATATATATATAGCAATAGAGGTGGGTAAAGCAAATAACTAGATATTTGCAACCTCTAGCGTGCATATACAGGTGAGCATGTAGATATTTACTAAATTTAATTTAAAGGTTAAACATAACAGTGGTCAATATGTCTAGTCAGAGCTAACATATATATATTAATACATATACATATACCTACGTTTGTGGGTGCGTATATATTAATAATTATACATATACATATGTTTATACATAGTTATATGTATAATTCTTCTCACACACACACACACACACGCATACATATATATATATATATATATATATATATATATATATATATATATATATATTGATGCATCAGATCATTATTTAAACATCTATTGTTAAATGTGACAGACAATGAATGTCTTTTATGTCTGATTATGAAACTTTCTAATGCTTGTATGTTTGCTTTAATTTAATTCCGGTGAAAATAAAGATACAAACTGTCCAACATTTGGGTATTGTTTTATTAATTTGGACCTAAGCTTTCGGCTCACATAAGCCATCCTCAGTGTGGCTATACAGATATGAAACAAAGATATCCATCGTCAAAGATGATATTTTTGTTATTTTGACATAGAAGATTGCTATGCGACGATAACGGTCGCAGAATAGCAAACACACGTCGTAAGTTCAAGATGCGGTTCTATGACGTCATACCACGTGATAGACCGAAGTGTTACAACAGAACGAATGTCTAGATGCATTGTAATGTGTTGCAACTATTTTGAATTGTAATTTTGTTGAGCGTCGATTGCTTCGTTTTAATGTATATAGCCTCCAATATCTGAAGGATCTTTTTACTGGGTGCATTTGTGTATATTATTGTATTATTTGACGATGGATATCTTTGTTTTATACCTGTATAATCCTTCCGCGGATGGTTTATGTCTATACCCCATGTGAGGTAATTTGGGATTTTATTGTGTACTAATGATTTGCTCTGTAATAATAAATACATTGAACTCTTTTTCTGGCTGAATTCAATATTTTATATTATTAGGATCCAGTTGGATTATATACTAAAGTCCTGACGATTTCATTTACGCATGAAACACTTTGTCACCGCTTGGTGTTTTCCACATTTACATATATACTCTCGACTCTCCCGTCGAATTCGACGTATGAGGGTTAAGCAGATCGGTTCCTAGGAAACCGACAGCCCGACATCAGTACATGAGATTTGATTATAGTGGTGAAGGTTTCATGCAGGACCATCCACACTTCTTGAAGGGCCGAATACAGAGACGTGGTGCACTAAGTGCCACAAGGTCCCCAAACGACCCTCCGCAGGTTTTGAATTCTGAGTTGACCTTCTCCTAGATCAGTTTCCATCCAGGGCTATAAAACCCTATCTGTTCTGCTATTTACCCATAGCTGGACGGAGAGGATTCACACCTTTCCCAAGGGTTTTAGTAAGTGAATGTGATGGATTCGACTGGAATATATCTTAAGAAAGAGAAAAAATAGATGAAGTTAGAATCCGCAGTTCTTAGCATTTACTTTTTAAAAAGTGCTCAATACAAACGTAAAGCAAAATATAATATTATTAAAATGTTTCGGCGCCATAATCGTACCTCATCAGGCCATGGTAGATACCATAATGCAAATAATTTATTTGAGAAATTTGAAAACAAATCGTTATGTTGGAAACATAATGTCAGAATCAAAACATATCCTTGTTTTTAAGACATTTTTTTATGTTTATACGTTCTTTTTTATAGATAAAAATATTTAAGTAAATGCTCTGTTTATAATAAACAGTATTAACGACATTTACCCCCCTAAATGTCCGAAAATTTTTTATAGAAAATATTCGTCCTACGACAGGAATTGAACCTGTATCCTATACGGAACCGTCAAATAGCTTTACGTGCTTTTGCCGATTGAGCCACAATGGAACATTACGGTTCGCATGGTCGATTTTACTTTTTTTAAGTTACAATTCTCTATGATTTTCTCCCGGACATTCATATCTGCTCGACGCATATCCAAATGTAAGCAAATGACGTCACACATGAAATGAACAAATTAGTAAAATTATCCACAGTCAAAACGACCTTGCTAACCGAGACGCTCAATCTGTAAACCACGTCAGGCTATATGACGGTTCCGTATAGGATACAGGTTCGATTCCTGCTGGAGGACGCGTATTTTCTATGAAAATTTCTCGGACATTCAGGCCGGTAAATGTCGTTAATACTGTTTATTATGAACAGAGCATTTACTTAAATATTTGTATCTATAAAAAAAAACGTATAAACATAAAAAATGTCTTAAAATAATTGTCGGACATTGTCCATTTCCTAATGTATATATCCTTGTTTGTATATCTGGATTAACAAATTAAAAGTCAGATCTACTCTAAAATAGAAAAATTAGAAATAAGTTCAGAGTGTGGAGGGAGGTGGGTCATAAAATAATTTCCAGTTATATATATATATATATATATGTCAAACACGTGTTTCTCTGCCCATACACGTCACATTCAGTACGTCTACTTGGGATTTCTTGCAGTTAGTTTGCATCACACTGCCTATTTGTCCATCAAAACATTCTTGCACGAATCACTCACCTTGTCATGAAAATAAATAAGTACGATAAAAGTTTAACTGAATGAAAATATAAAATAACCGTCGCTTAAATCTAGGCAAATCAGTTAAGGTGATAGGTGTGTGAAGGCACAGTGGATAGCGGCTCGAATTACGGAATCGAGGAGCAGAGTTCGAATTGCAGTCGAGTTCATTATTTCCACTTAATTGTCAATGCTATTGGGAAATTTATGAATCGTTCTTTTCCCAATACCCCAGCTATCGGAAGTAACAGGACATGCACGATAGACTAGGAGAATTCGTTTGGAACCTTGTGCTATGCTGTGCGACACTTGTCTGCATTTGGCCTTTCAAAAAATCGTGGTCGGTTCTGCCCAAAACTTGAACACTAATATCTAGTCATATGTGGCTATTTACTCCTATGAACTACTGAAATCCAAAAATGTTAATGCTATGAAAACGGATATATTACCATTCTATAGAAAAATATATAAAGGAATAAATATCGGGACATAAAAAACAATAACAAGCAATATAATAATGCGATTCTTATTGAGATGACTTTAGTGAGGAGAAAGGACAATAAAAGAACAAGTTTCAGGAAGACAGAAGATGGCGAAAATTCCACAAAGATGCAAGGGGTTACCGGGAGTGAAAGAGAATGAGAAGACTTTAGTGAGGAGAAAGGACAATAAAGAACAGGTTTCAGGAAGACAGAAGATGGCGATAATGCCACTAAGACGCAAGTGGTTACTGGGAGTGAAAGTGAATGAGCAGACATTAGTATGGAGAAAGGACTATAAACAACAGATTTCAGGAAGACAGAAGATATTGATTTAAATTTTTGATGATTGTAAGAAATCTGAGGTGAGTTCCAGAAGTGAGTATTGCAAGAAAAGAAACTATTAGAATAGAACTAACGGTTATACTTAGCTACTTACATATTAATACAATGAGAGCTAATTGCCAATCTAGTAGCGCGCTACAAGTGTTCATAGAATAACTGCAGTGAGTTTTGCCGCTTTGTAGGACAATATATTTAATCCATAAATAATTAAGGAATACTGATAAACTATCTGAGGACATCAAGGAATGCTTTGATCTTATATGGTTACACACGACAGAGACTATATCCTTTTGTCGGCCGAATCATCATGGTGGTTCTATCAGGTCATCCCATAAGTTCTGTCCGAATTTTGAATAAAGAAAACAAGTGACCAAATGTTACATTTAATTACAGATTCAATCAACAGTGTATTTTCCCTGATTATCTATGACTTCCTTCCATCTATTAACAAGCTTACTAATTCCATTACTGTAAAATTCTTTTGGCTTTGATTCGAAGAACTCACAAATGTCAGTTTTAACCTCTTCCTGTGTTACAAAAGCTGTTTCTTTCAAATGATTCTGTAAGCTACGAAACAAATGGTAGTCTGAAGAAGCAAGATCGGGATAATAAGGTAGATGGGGAATTTTCTCCCAACCAAGTTCTTCGATCTTTTGTGACGTGATTCTCGCTGTGTGGGGTCGCGCATTGTCCTGATGAAACATCACCTCTTTTCGATTCACTAGAGCATGTCTTTTTTTCCTCAAAGCTTGGTTCAAACTCTCTAATTGCTGACAGTATATTTGAGCATTAATTGTTGCATTAGGTGGTAAGAATTCAAAGTGGATTATTCCTTGGCGATCCCACCAGATTGAAAGAAGAACCTTTTGCCCATGAAGTTCCCTTCTCGGCTGTGGCTGGGGTCCTTCCCTTTTACCAAGCCACTCTCTACGACCCTTAACATTTCGATAAAAGATCCATTTTTAATCACAAGTCTATCCAAAAAGGTGAAACAAGTTGGCGAGAATGGAGAGAAGAGCAGATGTCAACACGGGATTTGAGTTTGTTTTCAGACAATTCATGAGGCACCCATTTTCCAAGTTTAGGAACTTTTCCAAGTTGTTGAAGATGACGATGAACAGTTGTATGGTTTGAACTGAGAACCACTGCCAATTCCTCAACTGATAAAGCAGGATTTTCTTCAAGGACTGCTTCAATAGGTTTTTCATCAAACTCAACTAGACGTCTGGTTCGATCTTCATCTTCCATCTCTGAATTTTGCAAACCATCTTCTGCAAGTTCTTTCATTCACACATTCCTCTCTATAAGCTGAGTGAATGTTTCTATCCGCTTCGGCTGCTGAGTTTCCTTTCTTGAACTCATAAAGCATTATGTGCCTCAAATGATTCTTGGGTACTTCCATGTTAGCAGGGTTTTAATCAAACATAATTTAATTTTATTGTTCTCTGAAATAAAATTTGATCAGTTTAAATGCATCTAAACATAAAAATAATTTTCAGCTCGTTAGACATTAATTATAAAATACTCTTTAAATTTCGTTCATTTTAAAAAAAGTTAAAATTCGGACAGCACTTATGGGATGACCTGGTACAATATAAGCATAATTATCTTATCAGCATTGAAATGATTTACTACGTCCGTAGTTGAAGGTGTAAAGGATAAAGGCTTTAGGCTTACAAAAAAAGCTAAGTTTCACTGCAGAAATTTGTGTATCCCAAAAACAGTGAACAAAGATGAAAAATATATAGCGGAAGGGATCCATTGCATTGTGGGAAATATTGCAATTGTATAAACGAGGCACTAGAAAGGAAAAACGATTTGCGAGAGAATTAAAAGACGTTAGAAAGAAAAAGCGCTAAGTTGAAGAAAATGGAAATAAAATATCAGTTTGAAAAAAAAGGCGAAAGTGAAAGTGAAAGTGAAAGTAGACTGCGGCTTAGAAAAGAGGCGCCAAAATGGAGAAACAATGAGGCGTTCGCTACAAGTTATGGATTTTGCGAATGGTGACATCTGGTCTTTGCGACAGGTCTGTAGAAAAAGTCTTAAGCGACTAAGAAGAGGTGAATTGTGTGAAATCGATCAATGACTACTTAGGCTTTTAAATCATTTGCACATCGATTTCATGAACGTGTAACAAAAGGAATTGTGCATACCTCCACACACATACTTGCATATATATATATATATATATATATATATATATATATATATATATATATATATATATATATACACAAAATGTCTATGCATTTGCGTGGATGTGTGTCTTGGCGTTCCCATGAGTTATGTTCCATTTAATCAGTAAACGATTGCAAATATGTCGGCCTACAAAATCCGTCACTTTTCTACAAATCATTCTATTAGTATTGTTAAAACTTTATATATCTATTTATTCAGAAGAGAGAAAATCATGTCTGTCTGATGAAAATGAAAAGACGGACCTGCTAAATTAAACACTTGTTATTATTTAAATCTCAGTATTACAGCACGCACGCACGCACACACACACAGACACACACACACACACACACACACACACATATATATATATATATATATATATATATGTGTGTGTGTGTGTGTGTGTGTGAGAGTGTGTGTGTGTTCATGTGTGTGTGTGTTTGTGTCTGTCTATCACTATGTGGGGATGCATGTGAGTGGGTCAGTCCTATGGGTTCACCGTTGTTACCAGTCATGGCGAATATATACATGTAGTTTCGATTTTCAATTCCATCATACGATCCATTCACACAGTTAAATGTTAACGACACCCCAGTAAAGAGTTCCACAAACGACGATGTAACGGAATACTTCGAAGAAATGGATTTAGAAACGGCACTACTAAAGCCAATGTTATGACTGATGTACTCAGATGACACCTTCATATTCCAGCTGCAAGAGAAGGCTGTAGTGGTGAGCCGTGAAGATTAAAAAAAACCGTAGTTCACAATGGAAGAAAAAAATAATAATAATAATCTGCTAGCCTTCATGGATGTACTAAAACCTCGTGCAGAAAACGGATTCAAAACATCTGTGTATCACAAACCAACTTTGAATGGGCAGTACCTCAACTTTATTTCCCACCATCCATCCATACAGTGTGAAGCAATTGATAATTCGATACTTACAAGATCGGGTAAAAGTCATCAGTGGCGACGCAGGCACCTACACCCCTCCCCACCAAAAAAATGATCAGTATCAAGCGAAACCTTCAGAATAACAATTACTCTGGGTCGGCGTTATAGAGTAGTTTCACAGTGGAGGCTGGTATTTCCCTAAGTCGGTCCTAAAATAGGTTCGACGTTAAAACGTTAGGAACTTGATATAATAGTTAATGACGCAGCAATCTAGTTGTGGTGGCTGATACTTTAATGTCCGTCATCGACTGACTCACCAACTCTCTGAGCTCACTGGCGACTGCTACTACTACTACTACTTATTATATGTGGGAGAGTCTATTAACAATAGAATAGGCATGATCCAGCTTAACAGTCGGCCACTGTATACTTGGACACAGTGGAAACGGACGAGCAGTAACTGATCCATACTACAAATAAGAACGAGACATGATCAGTGAAACAAGAACGGTCTACCCCCGTAGATTAAATAAATTGTTCAGTTCAGAATTACGTGTAGTTTACTCAGATGGATATACACATGAGAAAGGCTGGAGGGCACAATGGCTGAGACATTTTGATAATAACAGCAAAGAGGAGGGCAAATAGTCCGAATAAAACACTTGCAACTAATGAAAACTCTACATTATAGAAATTCAGACAGAAGAATATGTTTTTTTTAAACAGTGTTCTTGTTTAATTGGGTTTTGTTATATACCGTACTAGCAGCATGGCCCGGCGTTGCCCGTGCTTGATTCAAAAGTCGTACGACTCATACAGCAATCGCTATCACTTGACTTAAAATATTTTTGCCCTTCCTTGCATTTAAAGGAGTACCCTTTGCTGTGCTGATGTTGCTACATGCCTTACTTCTTGCCTATCTCACACTGCGAATTTTTTCTAAGCTCTATACTAAACATTAAATCTGATACAAAAAAAGAACTAAACAAAATGAACACAAAACGATCAGCTTTAAAAATGACTCGTAACTGGAAAAACCGAATGAAAAAAGAATGTTAACAAATACTTTTTCACACCAAACCCAGTTCTGCGGAATCAGAATCAACGTTGAGTTTAAGCAAGCGAATGAGCCAATTGGAGTAAAGTGCCATGCAGATTTAAATTTTTCCCACTTGTGACGAATACAGCTATCAATTTTTTTTGCATGCTAGCATGCTAGTTAACATTCGTGTCAGTCAGCTGTTGGCTCTCACGCTGGCCAATAGAATCTCCCTGTCTATTAGTGGCAGCCAACTATAGGCCCTCACTCTGGCCAGTAAAAAATGGTCGCAAACTACATGAAAACTGCCGTAGAAGCATAAAAAATCGATTATTTCCACTATCGATAGGAGTTGGGAAATGCAATGTCGGTCTTGGCCTTCCCGCTGTGCATGTATATTTTGGTGCAAATCCGTCTAAAATTGCGGCTGCGCATTCGTTTCACACACACACACACACATACGCACACCCACACATCCTACCTTTTATAGATAGAGATCTATGAACACTAATGGGTATGTCAAAATCCTCATAAATATGTTGGACACTATTGTAAGTGGGTGTAATATGCTAAGTAATCCACCTCTAGCAGTGGTTTACCTACTTCACGCCGCTGGCGAGTATTGTATTTTCTTGATGTTATAAAGATTACCATTTCATTTTTAACCTCCGTTATTGTCATTTCACATTCAATAACCCTTTGTAGATTACAACAATTTCTGAGAAGAAGTATTGTAACTAGTTACACTATTTACATTGTTCGAGCTTTTGTCCTCAACTTTATTGTCATATTCATGAGGCTCCAGCCGTTGTACGCGCCCATCTTCTTCAGGATCTGTCTATATTTCTGAGATAGGGTATTATAACTACTTACACTATTTACATTGTTCAGTCTGTTGTCCTCATCTTCATTGTCTTATTCACGACGTTTCGGTCGTTGTATGCTTCGGTCTTCTTCAGGATCTGTCTATATTTTTGTTTTATACCGTACCCATGAACACTAATGACTATCCTCATAAATGCGTTGGGCACTATTGTGAGAGCAATATACTGTCATTTTCGTTTATTAGAAACTTAATAATGTGTAGTTAAGCTCCTTCAATAATATTACAAATAAAAATCAGACATCTCTATCCGAATATTTTTGGCATTTAAAAGAAACGAATGAAAAACCAAAAGTAAAATGGAAAATAATAAGTAGAACAAGAACTTGTAAAACCTGAGATGATCCACTCCCTTTATGCCTACATAAAAAACTACACATTATTAAGTTTCTAAAAAACGAAAATTTATTAAATCAAAGACATGAGATAACGGTTTTTTGACGACACCAACAGACATTCGACTTAAGCTTAATTTTTTTTAATTTCAAAGTCTATAAACAAGTTCAATCAAAGCAATAGGTTTAAAAACTTAACCCAACCATAAGCTAAAAAATGACCCTTTAAGAAGTCGTCAACAAAAAAACAAATTGTAATTTAATATGTCATATTCATATACAAACAACACTTTTAGAAAAAAAAACTTTGTGTATGCAAATATACATTTAACGGCGTAACAAAATTGCCAAAAAATTCCAGTCGCTGAAATAGACTAGACGATATGCGTTGAACGGATATCATCATTTGTTTGAAAAAAGTCTCCCCAACCCTACCTTGACTTAACCTCTTTTCTAAAGTAACTAATATGTTGATACAATAGTTGACGGTGCAAAATGAATACCTTACCACCCCTTATTAAAATGATTATTTTTCATTTTCTGTATATCTATAGAAATTAATATTACGAATGTTTATGCTTATAAAGCTCCGTAATTTTCAAAGTTAGTTATTACAAAATTCGCTTGAGGATGAAACAGAACTAGGTAATTCAATTTAATTTAATTTAATTTCTATAATTGAATTGGAAGTTTTTAGCTTCTGTTTTTGAAACATAAGAACTCTTATGTAGCGATGTAATCTTCTTTTAAAATAATTATAATACACACACACACACCATATATATATATATATATATATATATATATATATATATATATATATATATATATATATATATATATATATATAAGAAATATAGTCTAAAAATGTGCTATATTTATGGGATAAAGTTCTCAATATCAGAGATAGAGCGTGTGTAAATATAAAAGTGAACATAGAAGTCAACACTTAGAGGCAAAAGTCTGTTTCATGCTAGATGCAATCGTCAGGCCTGACGATTGCATCTAGCATGAAACAGAAACTCGCCACTTTTTTTTTCTTTTTAAACCTTCTAGCCTGATTTGTTTTGATTTGTCTTTGTTTCATGCTTCATCTGTTTTTACATATTTAAAATGTTTTTCTTTCTCACATCTCTCAGTACTAGGCTCTGTAGGATCCCCTCTACTTGGATCTTAGGGGCATACAATCAGGGAGTTGCCCCCCAAACTCTGGACGTCACTTCTGGAAAGTATAGAACCGGAAGAGAGTTCCACAAGCGAGAATTGCGAGAAAAGAAACCGTTAGCATAGAACTTTCGGTTACATCTGTAAAATGATGAGACTTTGCCGCCAATTCAGTACTGCGCTCATATTCGTAGAGTCTAGGTACCATAGAGGAATGTCTACCATAAAAAGAAAATTTGTCAAGGAAATATCGTAAGTTGTTTATAGAGGTAGAAATTTATTACGCGTCTGGTCTTTTGTAGCGAAAATTGCCAAACGTTGATGCAACCAGAAATATGCAATGTCTTTATCAAGCAGTGAAACGTCTCAAATTTATTTTCTCAAATGTGGGTACTGGCGGTTGTGGTCGCGATTCTAATAATTCGGGAAGGCCTGATCTACGAAAATAGATTGTTAGTCATCACCAAGCACAAAATTTGGAATTAATCTTGTATTTATGAGTTAGGTTAGAATACACAGTTACTCTCTGATGTGTATGAATAGTTTGAAACTTTTATTCACTGACAGAATCGGGTTTTAAATGAGATATTTTCGGAGTACAATTCCCGGCGCAGATTTTTCCATAATATGATTTGGAGTGAAGCGAAAAGAGCGCCAATCTGTGGGCATGAATCTTTTGGGAAGGCGTTTGAAAGGATCGATCTGGATGCGCCAGTGAGTATTGTTAGGATTGTAAGGCGGCGCTGTACGGGCGCACAATAGATGCAAAGATGAAAAGCGAACAGAGACGCGGTTTGTGTTCACGGAGAGAGAGATCTGAAGAAAGCAGAGAGAGGCCAAGCGAAATATGAAAAGAATTTCAAGCGGAAAAAGAATGCAAAAATAAAGTAATTTTCCGCCTATTAAATAACTCCCATTTTGCAAAATCTTTCCAGAGACATTCGAACAAGAAATATACAAGCACACACACCGGCGCGTAAACACACAAACACGTGCGTATATATATGCATATATATATATATATATATATATATATATATATATATATATATATATATCATCCGGATCATCAGATAGCACTTCTAAAAATTAAATGAAACGAAAAATGAAATTAAAATTGATGGTTAGTATAAGTATTTGTAATTTAACAGAGAGTGTAAAAGGACTGGTTAAAGAGACATGGTTGAGTATAGGGAGGGAATTATTTCATATCTCTCTCAAGCATACTTTGTATTGGGGGAGGAGGAGTGAGCAGACCGTGACCTATTTCGACGTTTAACTTAACGGAAGTGATATATTGAAATGGGAGGGGAAAAGGGAGAAAAGGAAAAAGAAAAAAGAAAGCAGAGGGAGAGGGAAGTAAAGAGAAAGAGGCTGTGATTGGGTTTTAGCAATTTATGTAAAGAATAGATTTTAATGCTTGATAGTAATTTAGATGTCTAATATATATATATATATATATATATATATATATATATATATATATATATATAAGTATTCAATCCAAGCAAGGTTGGAAGCACGCAAAGAGGTTAGATAGAGAATTTGGAGCGATGGCAGATAGGAGTGATAGAGGGAAGGATGAAGAGAAGGATAGTAGATCAAGGCAACTAGAGATGTCGATTGACATTACATTTGAATATTTGGAGATTATAGTTATCAGGCAAACAGGAAAATGGAAGAGAGTTCCACAGGCGCGAGGTGCGAGATATCAAGCTATTGGAGTAAAAGAGATGGCTACATTTAACAGTTTCAACAGTGAAAGGGTGAGAGCGGGATGTCAGCCTCGTAAGACGCTTGAATTCATAGAGTGTGGGAACCAGCGAAAGAAGCTCATCGGAGCAATTACCATGAAAGTATTTGTAAAAAAGACAGAGAGAGGCGACGGCACGTACACACACACACACACACATACACACACACACACACACATATATATATATATATATATATATATATATATATATATATATATATATATGAGCGTATATTTTGGCAGCATGTTTCGATGCATAATTTAGACACTTTCTTTTCAATAGGATCTTTTCATGTTCACAGACATTTTTGTTTGTGTCGTTATTGAAGGACGAGAGAAAATTGCCGTGTTGATACATATTTCTTTTATTTTCGAGTACTTTCGACATAGCACAATGTCATCATCAAGACAATTGTCGTATTTATTATTGGCGAAGACAAAATTGTTGTCTTTATCTGAAAATTAAATTTCTTACTTGTGGAGTGAAAAAAAGTTACTGCGTGATCGCTGACACCGTTTAAAGGGAGGTAACTAGGTAAGGTTGTGGAGAGTTTTTTTTACGAAATAACTAGTAAAAACCTGTTAGTAAAAATCTTAATAGTTACCTCCCCTTAAACGGTGTCAGCGGTCAGGTATTGACTCAGCGATCCTCAAGCCACACGTAAGAAATTGAACATGAACACTCGGTCAGGCACATTTGTGTTTGTTCAACACCCAGAGCCCACCTGTGGTTTATACTGCAACTATGCTGAGGGGACATAAGTTACAGTTTCTGGGAGAGAACGCACCATCTATCGAGATCAACAGTCTGAACGAAAGCCCAGCACGCACAAACCCTCGGTCACGATGACTTGTGACTTCGTGCTAGCACTGATATCGACGAAAAAAATAAATCAATCTCTATCCAATAATATTAGCATCTCAATTAGCGCTTAAATTATATACGCCAAAGTTGACATACAAATAATGAGAAAGTACGCTGAAATCTCCTGACGAGTGGACGGAACAATTGCTAAAATGTTCGTCTACGAAATTTTATCCGTTTTAATCCTTTATGTATATCTTTGAGAGATGTATAAAATTTTAAGAGAGAGTATATTGGTAAAAGGATATATATAGTACAGGTAATCGATCCGTTGGTATATAATCCGGGTGGATCCTAGAGTGTATATCGGTAAAAGAACGACATTAATAAAAACAACAGAAAAATATATTTTGCCTTGAAAAAGTCCTTCAGAGGACGAAAGGCGTCTGCTGAGATCATTTTTTCTTATGTTTTTATCCATACACATGTGTGCACACACACAAACATAATATATATATATATATATATATATATGTGTGTGTGTGTGTGTGTTTCTGTAACATAATATTATTAAGAAATGTTGGACATTGATCACCTCGGAGTGTATTGCCACATTTCATTAAAATTAGACCTGAGTTAGGGCCATTTATGTTTTTACAGCATTTTCAATAGGGAATTCTGTATTCTTTTTCTATAAAGAATTATTTTTTCACTTGCATATTATATTTCAAGAATTAAGTGGCTGAAGAATAATAAATAACCATGATACATTAAAACAACATTATTAAATAAATTTAAATAGGAATGACTCAATATATGTTCAAACAACTGACTACATTACATTAGAACAATTTTCGTAAAGAAAAAGAGACGGTGATCGAATGGTGAAAACGCTATATAAGACTTGATAATAAATAAATAAACAGATCCACGCTGGTTTGCGGCCGTTACATATTTTAATTAAATACAAAGAAGGAAAAAGCATGCATAATAAAAAATATAATAATTATTTCTTTAAAAAAAATACATCAGCTTAATTTTGCATTTCAAAGTCGATTTTATGGGATAAATTTCACTTTTAATGTAAGGAAGGAAAAGTTATATCTATGATATCATAAAATAATATATTTTCATACTTTAAATCAGGATATATTTACATGAAGGTATTTTTCGTGATTTTCATTCATTTGTTTCATCCAGTTATATCTTCTACCGTAAGCCCAATGGAACAATAAACCTTTCTTTTCAGGTCGTTAGTATTAATTATTTAGTATATTCAGAGTATATTTTATGGAAGAAATTGCTCATTTAATATAAAGTGAAATCTCACTCTCTCTCTCTCTCTCTCTCTATATATATATATATATATATATATATATATATATATATATATATATATATATAAGTGCCTCACACTTATACACTCACCCACACGAATATACACACTTACACACATCCTACGCACTCACTCCCTAATGAGCCAAATGATAACACACACCCACAGCAATACACACGCTTACACATATCATACTCACTCACTCCCTAAGAACCAAATAAGACACACACAAACACTAAACAGAGACACATGCCCTCACCAAGTCCAATAAAACTGTCAAACTGACCAGAGAATTCATAGCAGCATGTATCTATCCAGCTCTTATCTCAAATAACAACTTAAAACAGACTGTTTGACCAACACAAAGAATGTTAAAAGATTCATGTTAAAAAGATAAAAAAAAATAAAAAAAACAAATGAAAACTACAGACAAAAGTTCATTTTCTCCATCGAGACATTCATTTCTGTAGTTTAGTGCTAGCAGCAAGCAGAAATATTTCTCCTCCCGATGATGGCCATTTCGGCCGAAACTAGTCGAGGAATCTAAATGGAATAATAATAAAAAAAACGAAAGAATATTAATCTACAACCCAGTGTGTCTGAAGATTTTAATATTTTAATTTTTTTTATTGTTCAAAATATATATATATATATATATATATATATATATATATATATATATATATATATGTATATATATATATATATAAAACATTGAAGTTACCACTCAGAGGCGGCAGGCTGTTTCATGGTAGATGCAAATGTCAAGCCAACACTTGCGGCCTGACGATTGCGTTCAGCATGAAACAGCCTGTCACCTCTTTAGTGATAACTTCAATGTTCACTTTTATATTTATTTATATTTACATACTCTGATATTGAGAATTTTATCTCATAAATATAGCACACCTTAAAAGTACATTTCTTCACACACACACATATATATATATATATATATATATATATATATATATATATATATATACTACATGTAATAAATCCGTTCGTATGTAATCCAAGTGGATCCTAGTAATATAAAATATTAAAACTGATCCACAAAAAGAGCTCAATGTATTTATTATAACAGAGCATATAAATGATACAGTCAAATCCCAAATTACCTGATATGGCGGGGATAGATGTATTTCAGCCGACAAAACTAGGTCAGTGTTATTCAACCCCGATGTATACACCAGGGTTCAATAAGATTGATGACTTTTTGTTTGTTGAAATAGATCTATCCCCAGACCATATGAGGTAATTTCAGATTTTGTTGTATAATTTATACGCAATATTATATATATATATATATATATATATATATATATATATATATATATATATATATTGTGTGTATTTAGGCAGCATCTTTTCATTCATACACGTTTCATTAAATAATATAGACAAGTGTTGTCTGTTTATTTTATGTAACTACTTTTATCACTACTGTGAATGTCTTTCTTCTTTCAACGATAATGTTATTAAACTTATCAGAAGTTACGAAAAAATTTACATAAAATAAATAGACAACACTTGTCTATATTATTTAATGAAACGTGTATGAATACATATATATATATTAAGACATTTTTATGTTTATACATTCTTTTTATAGATACAAATATTTAAGTAAATGCTCTGTTTATAATAAACAATATTGAACAACATTTACCGGCCTGAATGTCCGATAAATTTTCACTGAAAATATTCGTCCTCCGACAGGATTCGAACCTGTATTCTATAAGGAACCGTCATTTAGCTTGACGTCCCTTTAACCGATTAGGCTACATAATATTGTTCGGTTACCAAGGTCGATTTTGCTGCTTTTAAACTAAAATCTTCCATGAATCTCTCACGTACATCCATATCTGCTAAAAGCGTATCCAAATGTAAACAAATGACGTAACACATTATGAAATGGACAAAAATAATTAAAATAATTGTCGAACTTTATCCATATCATAATATTAATATATATATATATATATATATATATATATATATATATGATACTAGGAAACTAATTTTATATGCATGTCTTCACGAGATACTGCTTAAACGATAGCTAAAACTCCAAGCAATTCAGAGGCATACTTTATCTAGAACACATTCTGGGTACAGTAACAAAGAGGATTCCTAGACGAGGCAATGTCGAAAGGCAGAATCTCGTCTCGGGAAACATCTACCCGATCCTGTTTTATAAGGTCTACGGGGAATTTTTGGCTCGGATACACCACTTTAAATCCGGCCTTGTGCCACATCTGACCGCGTGGGGCGTTTGTTAGATTTCCTCCATTTGGAGATTCGTCTCCAACTGTGCTGGTCAAAACTCTCTGGCTCCGGGTAGAGAGGATCCCCAGACGAGGCTATGTCGAAGAGCAGAATCTCGGCTCGGGAAACAGCTACCTGACCCCGTTTTTTACGGGATCTACGTGGAATTTTTGGCCGAGCCTATGGGCTCGGATACTCTACATTAAATTCGGCCTTGTGCCACATCTGATCGCGTGGGGTGGTTGGAGATTCATTGTGGAATTCACTTGACTCACTTCTAGCAGTTCGCTATTACTTCTACGCGCCGCTGGCAAATCTTATATGCGTTGTTCTTGTTCTAAATATTATCGTTCATTACCAACCTTCGTTGATTATTCTATTGAGTAACTTTCCTAGATTACAACATTTATGTATGTGAAAAATCATATTCGAGAATACATTATAAAAAACAATGTATAAAAGAATTTTAATATGCATGACACAACATATATTAATACAATTCACTACATTACATTAGAACTTATATAAACTGTTATCTCGGATTATTGGTAAGTACTTAATATATGAAGATGGTATAATGGTGTGTCATTTTGAAAATGTCATTTGTATTGCTAGAAAATCTTGCCACATGATTATAAATGAAATTGTGAGACATGATTGTAAACGTGATGATAAATAAATAGATGCACGCTGGTTTGCCGCAGTCATATTATTAGGTTAGTGCAAACATAATGTCGGTTTTTGACGTATTTTTAACGTCAAAAACCGACATTATTTTTGCATCAACCTAATAGCATCTCGACTTCCGTTCCTTTCTCACAACCACGACGTGGCTTCCCTCTGTCTTTTCTACAAATATTTTCATGGCAACTGCTCTGATGAACTTTTTTTTACCCTGTTGCCGCGACTACATGAATTTAAGCTTGCTACTAGATTGGTCCCACCATTTTAATGTTGAAAAAAATAAATGCAACCGCCACTTCTTCTCCAAAAGGTTTTCGCACTTCTCGCCTGTGGAACTCTCTTCTGTTTACTTGCTTCCGTGATAACTACTATCTTCGAAAATTTAAATGCGACGTCAATCACCATCTTCTGGAATCTTTTTAAAAATCTTTTTGTCCTTTCCTTAATCCTTCCTATTCTCAGTCTTTTCTCTCAATTTCACTCCCTGTAACCACTGTTTGCTTTTTGCTTCTGTTTTCTCTAAAACATCGTCGTTGTTCACACGTTAGGTCGATGATATCCACATTCAGCCTTCTGTCTTTTCCTTCAAGTGTCTTCTTAATCTTTCAGGAGGTTGACCAGCACTCACTGAGGTGGCCAATACCAAGATGCTGGACGATTAGATCGAATACGTGGCACCACATAATTCAGTATGGCCATAGGTAAG
Source organism: Acanthosepion lycidas (assembly GCA_963932145.1). Taxonomy (NCBI): domain Eukaryota; kingdom Metazoa; phylum Mollusca; class Cephalopoda; order Sepiida; family Sepiidae; genus Acanthosepion; species Acanthosepion lycidas. Next base: position 9,869,993 of record OZ010589.1, on the reverse strand, counting down.
AAGTGGTCTACGTCAACCGGGGAGGGTGGCTTGTAACAGATGTAAGAAGACTCTGGATTTGGATTTGAACTATATACTTGGGTTTGGTTTGGTTTGTTTTACGGCATATCAACCTCAATGGGTTATTTAATACCGACAAAACTTTTATTGCTGGTAATATTTTGTTTTGTCAAAAATCCATTTCTAGTAATATTTTTCCTTCAAAAATGTATTGCTGGTAATATTTTTTCCTCAGAAATGTCTAGCTGGAAATATTTTTTCTTCAAAAATATATTTCTAGTAATATTTATTTTTTAAAAACATTGTTGGAAATATATATTTTTTTTTTAAATGTATTGCTGGTAATATTTTTTTTCGTCAAAGATTTATTGCTGTTAATAATTTTTTTAAGTATTTCTGATATTAAAACCTATTTTTACACTTTCATTGTGTTTTTACCCCAGTTTGGGGGTTAACTATTTGCTCATACTTGGGACCCTAACAGGTACTACCTCCCCGGTTCAGGGTGAACCTGGAAACACCAGCAATTAAGAGGTGGTTCCGCGCTCCTCAATACCTCCTGATCAGAGGCCTTGCCGCTGGACGTAGTTTATCGTCTTACCCAGCACGCGGACGTAGTTTATCGTCTTACCCAAGACGCGGACGTAGTTTATCGTCTTACCCAAGACGCGGATGTAGTTTATCGTCATACCCAGGACGATTTATATACTTGGGAACAACTTCAGTCGGAGACCGTCTTAGTGGTTTACGTTACCCGTAAAGATATTTCTAACTGTACACCACCTGCAAAGATATGCGTTACTTGTAGCAGAATCTGTCACCATATCACACACATTTATCTGTGATGCACGTGGCTTCTATTCTCTTATCAGACTGGGTGTTATTTGATTTGGGGTATATTGCTTTCCTATCACTTTGTTGAAGTGTTTCTAGCTCAACCAGTCTGTCATTTAATCCTGAGCAGGAATCATTAGAATGTGTGGTAAAAAAAATAATAAGTTATTAATAACGATGGAGACAATGTTATTTCGTAAACGAGGCAAAGCTTCTCAAGTCCGAGACTGGAAAATGAAGTATTGAAATTATGCAAATGTTAAACGCAGAGATGAGAAAAGTAGCAGCTGTCACTGAAGTCCTGGCGAGGCTGGATTTTACGACCATTTTGTTTAGACACACGAGAAACCGGTCGAAAGAGATATGCAAAAGATTCCACTGCTGCGACCAACTTTATATTCTAAAGAATTTCTCTATGGCTTGTTATTAAGGTCTATTCTTTAGATATCTTATAGCTTTATAAAAAGGAGCCTCAAGACTTCTAATTTCTAGAACAGGCAGTGGACACTTTTTTTTCCGAGCAGTGAGCCTCATGAGAAGATTCAAGGTAATATTTCCTGAAAAGGATTCATGTTCACTATAGAAGATGGCACACGTAAACACCTGTTTTAGATATGGGAAAAAGTTGATTCGTAACTGTTTCTGATCTTCATCAATGATCTCCCTGACGTCCTCAGGTCCCAAATAGGCATTTATGCAGATGACACTACCATTTACTCCTGTCTCAATAGTAAATCCGTCAAAGCTGACAAAGTAAACGTGACAGCTGCTCTCGAAAAGGACCTCCAATCTAAAAATTAACTGGGGCAGGAAATGGATTGTGAATTTTAATTCTTTTTAATTTTTCTCATTTAAATAAGAACCTTTTCTACCTGCCATCAGTATGGCTGACACAACAATCCTGGAGAGCAACATACTGAACCTTCTTGGCCTCACGTTTTCAACTGACTTGAAGTGGATCGAGTAGATCAAAATCAATAGCTGAATCTACTACAAAGAAAGTTGGGTCACTGTGCCGTGCCAAAAGATTTTTCTCGTCAAAATCTATCTTGCACATTTATAAATCTACCATTCGTCTGTGCATTGGATACTAATGCCATATCGGGTCTGATGCGCCTGCTGTACATCTCGAGGTTCTTCACAAATCCATAGAAGGATCTGTAATATATTTGATCCTGATTTGGCATCTGAATTCCAGTCACTTTCACGTTATGTGGTTTCCCTCTGTCTTTTCTACAAATATTTCCATGGCAAATGCCCTGGCGTGCTTTTTTCCTTCGTGCCTCGACTACGTGAATTTGCTCATCAACCATTCTTTTAAACATATTTCGTTAAATATGGCTGACAAGTAAATATGTTGTTAATTTTTGGTTTAGTTTTTCGATCGTTATTTCGTTTTTCCATTGGCTGAAAGTAAAGGACTATAAATATTTTTCATAATGTCCATTGTTCCAAGCGCTTTCGGACATTTCTCTCACCATTTTCAAGAGAAAGTAACAACACCTAAAACAACCCCCCTTTGAAAATGGCTGAAGAAGTGTGGCCGAAACCGCTTGGAAAAATGGACATTATGGAAAATATGTATACTTCCTTAAATGAAAAAACGTAAAATCGATAGAAAAACTAAATGAAAAAAATTAATTAAATTTCCCTTGTCAGCCATATTCAACGAAATATATATATATATGTGTGTGTGTGTGTGTGTGTGTGTGCATGTGTGTGTGTGTGTGTGTGTGGAAAGAGGGAGATAGAATGAAAGTGGGAGGGTAATTCTTACACATTAAGCTTTTAAATCGATGATATTAACGGTAATAAATTTGTTTGTCGACGGAGATGGTTGATAAGTGCGTCGGCTAACGTCAAGATGGCGACGATAACATCCATGTCGCACGTTCTGTTCTTCCAGAGCAGTAAATCGCCCGTCTCTTTATATCACATCTTCTGTGGTGCTATAGTTCATGTCCCTTTCGCGCGAGAATCTCGTCTAATCTCGCGAGCAAATCGAGAGACCCTCCATATTTTGATGCTTCAATTTCTCGGTCGATACCAGTTTGTTTATGATCTGTTAGTTTTTTTTCTTCTTCTCTTTATTTTGTCGCAAAATTGACGAAATTATAACTACATCAACAAAACCATACAACCCCGCCCATTTTCGCATAGTCATGTTGCGTTATGTACCAAAAGAAGAGAGTATAACAGTTATGAGTACTCAAGAGTGCTCTCCACTTTTTTCGTTACTCTCCTCTTTGATAGAGCTATTTTTGTTTACTGGGACTATAAAAGGACACTTAAGCGAACCTTGAATTTTCAGTTGAATAAAGCTTTCTTAAAGCCTATACCTGTGTACTTTTGTCATTACAATAACCTGACAGATGTTTCGTGATAAACAATATGAAAACACTTTTGTATGTTTACAGAATGACAACTAAAATGAACTCGACTATTGAACAACTGATAAAGGTTTATTAAGTCATTCAATGACTATCGTTATTATTATCATTATTGTTAGTTATTGTAAAAGCTTTTGTAACTGCATCGTTAGTAAGATTGGGATGCTTCTCATTAGAATAATGATTCAGTAACTTATGAAACAGAACAGTTATTATTCTGTCTATATCTCTGAGATGAGATATTATGATTACTTACATTATTTACATTATTCGGACTGTTATCCTCATCTTCTTTTACATATTCACAACGTTTCGCCCTGTATATCTCTCAGATTAGGAATTAAGTTTACTTGCATAATTTACATTATTTGGACTGTTATCCTAATCTTCATTGCCATATTCACAACGTTTCGTCCTCTATATCTCTGAGATGAGGTATTATCTATATCTAATTTTATTATGAAATTTGTTCACATTGAAAAGTCAGCGAATCATTTTAAAAAATACTGTTATTTTTATGAAATTTTGTGTTTTTATATAAAGTAATGTTTTGACTATTGATCCATGCGACAGATTTTTATCACTTTAGACGTTATTTTTAGTGGATACTCATATTATAGTAGACGTTCCGTTTATTTATTAACCAGTATATTTATTTATTTTCGTATGTAAAAAAAAAAAACCCACACCATCAGGAATCGAACTTGCGTCCCCCTGGGCAGAGGTAAACCGTTGTTAGATCCGACGTGCGTCAACCGACTCGGCCGTCAAGAAGTTTTGCCAATCAAGAACGTTCTAGAGAGTAACTTTAAGCAAAATCTTTAACGTCATAAATAACTCGAAATTATCATATCTGCTTAGTTTCGTATCCAAAGTAAATAAAGTCATTTTCTAAAGAAGTAATGGATTCTTTTATTTATTTACTTTAATAAGAATATTTTAGAGGCTATGCCTAACTCCATTCTCTTAGCAAACAGGGATTTAGTTCCTTCGAGGTCACGCTTACATTCGTTCCGAGCAGTAACAAATAGGCACTTGTTATGATGAGACCCGTTACCCTGGTATAGCTGGAAATAGTGCTTCCCGTGAGCACTGGTGGCCGAGCATGTTGGTATGAATCATGAAGAGGATTGCGGCTTCATTTGGTATTTTCCAGAAGGGATGAAAATGTTCATGCTGGCTTTGACCTGTGAAGAAACCTCAGTGGCGTAATTTTCAATTGGAGTGTTGAATATGTCAGTGCAAGAGGCGTCACAAAGATCCCGGAATGAGTCCCACTTTGCGTGCTAGTAACAGAAAGAGATTTTATAGATGGGGGATCCTGTTTAACGGATGCTTGGAAGGAGATATCAATAGCCACCACAGAGGGTGCTGCCAGTTACCAAGAGAGCAGTATTTTGAAGCCCGTCATGAGCGAAGAAAGGTAAGCAATAGATCCAATGGAGAAGCCTGTTGCCCGGTTTGGCCAGGGAAACGAGTATGGAAGTCGACGGTTTGAGTGAGGAATTGGACAATAGAAAAATTTAATGCCTGTATACCGGCAACCTCAGTACCTTTAGAATGTTTCAGCAACGTGTTGTGGTAAGCGTTATAATTACCGAAGGCAAACTTTCGCAGCAAACAGGGATTCAGCGCCTTTGAGGATTCTCTTATATTTGTTATGGGCAGTAGCAAATAGGCTTCTGTTATGATGAGATCTGTCATGCTGGTATAGCCGGAAATAGTGGTTCCTGTGTGTGATGGAGGCCGGAAATGATGGTGTAAAATATGAAGTTTCCGAGAAGGGTTGAAAGCTTCCATGCCGCCTTTGACCCTTGAAGAAACCTCATTGGCGCAATTTTCATTTGTTAGGTTGAAGATATCAGTCCAAGAAGTGTCACGAAGATAATCCTGGAATGAATCCCAATCAGCATGCGGTACCGGAAAGAGGACTTATGGGTAATAGTGGGTTCCTGTTTAAAGGATGATTAGAAGAGTGGTTCGAGTTACCTCGAGGGCAGTATTTCAAAGCTTGGCAAGAGCGAGAAAATGACGTAAGAAATAGATCCAGTAGGTAAGCCTGTTGCCCAGTTTGGCCAGGGAAACGAGTAGGGAAGTCGACCATTTGAGTGAGGGATAGGACAATGGAAAAAAGTAATATCTGCATACCATCAACATCAGTACCTTTCGAATGTTTCAGCAACATGTCGTGGTGAGCAAAGTGACCCAAGACAAAGCGGTTCGCAGATGGATCGAAAGAAAGCGCCTTTTCTATAGTGTCAGCTACTGCTTCTTGCATAGTGCAGATTTGGGAAGTGAAGAGTGATAAAGGAAAAAGAGATAACTGATAGAGTTTCGTAGGATTGACGGAATGACATGCAAGAGCAGTCAGTGACTTCGAGAGACAATTCTCTGGTCATCGGAAGATTATCCCGGATGTAAGCACTAAAGACAGGTATATGAATGTTGAAATCTTTTTGGCAAAGAGTAAGAATGCCTGGAAGTAAGAATTCATTAGTCGCAGTCGAAGAATTCAAGTTGGTTTCACGAAGTGCAAAGATATCTTGCGATCGTTCCAAAAGAAAAGATTCTACACTGCAGAAGTTGAAACAGATACCAGAAATATTGGAAAGAGAAAGATTGAGTAGGGAGGTGGGTGGTTTTTTGATAGCTGGTTTAGTTTTATTTCTATTTTCCCTGATATATTTTGAGCTGAGAGGAAAAAGACTGCCATTATTATCACTATCATCAATGGCAGTACAGATCAGCCAGTGTGTAGCTGAGAGCAGAGCATAATGCGTTTTATACAAAGTGACAGTTATTCATGAAAAAATGATTTAGAGACAAAGAAAAAACGATGAATTGCCATGTGATATCAATCCTCCAGTATGGTAGTGAATAGTGAACCATCTACTTACAAATCTCAAATCTACATCCCACAAAGCAAGTGAACCTGTTGGTATCCTTTTAATAGTCATTAAGTAGTGTGTCCCAAACTGGCTCCTGTTTTCTCTAAACTGTATAATGTCTCGTTACCTCCAGCTTTCCTGCCTGCTGGAAGTCATCGTCTGTTGTTACGACTTAAGAACTCTGTTGAGCCACCCGACAGTAGGAAATTTGGCTTATTAGTTTTTACCTCTTTTTCGGTAACTACTCGAGGCCGTAATCAATGCTGAATTGGTTTGTCATCTCTCACTGCGGGGCCTTTTCTCATACAAGCAAAATATGGCTTTCGTTTCAACTGCTGATGTATTGTTGGTAATTGCGGAAAGAGTCTATCGTGTTCGAGATAAAAACGATGAAGCCCGGGCTATAGAATTGGATATCTCAAAGGCCTTTTACAAGGTCTGGCATTCAAGTCTTCTCCACTAGCTAGAAAGTTACGGTGTGACCCAACCATTTTTTTTAACTGATCCGGTCTTTCCCATCAAATCATGAAATGAAAGATATCCTAAACGGCTACTCGCCTGGACCCTTTCGTACTAACGCGGGTGTCTCTCTGGGCTCCATCTCTGTCGCTACTCAATTTTCATGAATTACTTTCTCGATGACATCAACTCTCAACATGTTATCTACGCTGATAAAACAATATACTCCTACCTCGAGAGTAAGGCTGATCAGTCCGACATTTTCAAAATGGCAGCTGATGTCTGAAACGAACTCAAGTCTGCCGCTAACTGGGTCAAAATGTCTCGTTAACTTTAACGCCTTCAAAAATAAACTTCCCTCCATTAATCATCTGAGAGACTCCTCTCTGCCTTTCATCAGCATGGCTGATGCTAACCTCCAGGAATGTGACTCATTGCACCTTTCGGGCTAACGCTCTCTGCTGACATGAAGTAGAAAGACTATATTGAATTCATTGCTAGGTGAGCAAGTAAGAAAGTCGGTTCACTGGGGGAGAGAAAAATTTTCTCTCCGTGTGTAAGAAACCATTTGAGAGGTGATCATTTGGTACATACTGTCCACTCGTTGAATAAGCATGGGCATCACTGATAAGTTTGAATAATGTTTTTAATTCTGAGAAAGACAATGTCTCTTCAAGTCAGCAAGTCACCATGAAGTCTAAATGCTCGATCAAAGAATGCTGAAAGTTTCCTTATAAGGAAACGGCTACTATTACCCTTACAGACAATATTAATCATTTTGGAAGATTTCTAGCCTTGTACAAATTGTTGATCTTGCCAGATCACTGTCTTTTAGAAACTGCAACTAATGTTTGATCAACAAAGTTGCAGTATAAATCACAGGTTGGCTCCATGATGGTTGAATAGATGTGCCTGAGTAGATGTCTATAACAGGGATTGGTGAGACACGTGTGTGATCGGAAAAGAACGACCAGCTATTCTACCGTAAACTAACCCGTTCTCAACACTCTAGCTGTCGTAAAAAATAGATTTTTTTCCACAACTTGATTTAGGCAGCATTGAACATAATATGTTTACTACATGAAGTAAATCATTGCCGGTAATCAAGCCCTTTTAACTCGTCTGACGTCTGCTTCTCACACACGTCACTTTATTGCATTTCATTTTTTTTCTATCTTGCTTCCTATATATTTTCATTTCATAGATTTGTCTGTCTGTCTTTTGGTTCAACGTATAATTTGGTTTCACCACACATTTTTTTTCTCCAATTTTTACTTCTTTTAGAAAATATAACCGACATCGAGAATCATATTTTATTTGATTTCAATTCATTTTATTTTAGTTTTGCGGTTATAGATTTAGGGAATGTGATTTGTAATCATACCATTTGCGTTTCTTGAGATCTTCGTTTGTTTAATTTTTTTTTTTTTTTTTTTTGCATCTTGGATCATTTTGTTAAGAAGACAGCAATCATTACTTTAATCATATTGGCCCTGAGACGCGCAAAAGTACACAGACGCTTACAGATAAATGCATAAGATATACAGGCACACACAAACACACACACAAACACACACACAAACACACACACATATATATATATATATATATATGCGTGTGTGTGTGTTTGTGTGTGTGCAAAAATATAAAAGCATAAAATCTTTATAATACATAGCATATTCCATTTACATATAAGCAATATCTACTAATTTGTAGGAAAATGCACAGCGCAGACTACTATTGGGATCGATATGTACAGAGTGGCCCAGACACACGCACAGATATATATATATATATATATATATATATATATATATATATATATATAGAGAGAGAGAGAGAGAGAAAGAGATAGAGAGAGATAGATAGATTTAAAAGAATTGTAATAAAAAGAGACATTGAGATAGATCGATTCATAGACATAAAAAGACTCAGATAAACATCATATATATAAATATATATACACACACGCACACACACATATATATATATATATATATATAAACAGAATGCGGCAGATAGATAAATAGATATGAAAAGATTGTAATAAAAAGAGACGTATTGAGATAAATTGACTGATAGATATGAAAAGACTCAGACAAGCATTATATATATATATATATATATTTATATATGAATAGCATGAGATAGATAGATAGATAGATAGATAGATAGATAGATAGATAGATAGATATGAAAAGATTGTAATAAAAGAAGACATATTGAGGTAGGTCGACTGATAGACCTAAAAACTCAGATAAACACACAGACACACACATACATATATATATATATATATATATATATATATATATATATATATATATATATATATATATATGCATATGAGCAAAATGCGGTAGATAGATAGATAGATAGATAGATAGATAGATAGATAGATAGATAGATAGATAGATATGAACAGATTGATGCTTTATATTCTTTTTATTCTGTACATTTCCATGTCTATAGCAATGTCTCTTTTTAAGGATTTTTTTACAAGGTGCCAACCCCGTCCTGCATTAAAAAGGAACATTATCGTGATCAATGTTAACAGCATCATCATTATCAACAACGACAACAATAACAACAACGATAGTCAGGTATGCATACGCATATTTTACGTGTCCGCCATTTTATTCATTTCTACGCACGTCATTTCCGGTGACAAATCTGTAGAATCGTTTTCTCTGAATTCCCTTGACATCTCCTTCATTTGCTCTTTCTCTGCAACGTCCCATTTCTGTCCTTCTTGGCTATTATTTTACGGAACACTCCGTAATCAGTCACTTCGCATGATTGAATTGTACCTGCTTGACCTTTCGGGACGCGAAATCGTCTTTCTTGACGCTTGCTTCGGTAAAAAAATTCGTTAGGCAATTCATTAGGCAATCTGATGATATTTATTTTATTTCTATTTTTTAATCATCTGCACATTCAGGGACAGAGAGTCTCCCATCGGATCTTCTCTGATTAGAACATGAAGTTTACCAACGTGCTTTATTTTAATGAGATGTATTTGTCTTTCCTCGTTTGTTTTCATTCCTTCACCTTTTACGACTTTTTTAACGCTTGAGTCTCCATTAGTTTTTACATAAATATTCACTGTGTATAATGCCCAAGAGCCACACAAGGGTTACAGAGTAAGATATAAGAGGCAGGGTTTTTGATGATATTCAGACAGGATAACGATTCACCATAAGCATAAAAATTTATTGCAGTGATTTGGGAAGGATCCTCTCCGGAGTAGATACACAAACTACCGGTTGTGCGAAGAAGCATGAGAAATTGTATAAAAAAAAACTAAATAAAAGTACTTTGTCTGTCGTATTCAATGAAATGTGCATGAAAGAAGGATTGCTGCCTAAATACATATATATATATGTATATATATATATATATATATATATATATATATATATATATATATATATATATATATATATATATTGTTATCTTAACCATAATAATAATAATGGACTATTCCATACTTAATAAATACTGCGCCTCAGGAGTAGGCAAGGGGTCAGTCAGTCGCTCAACTCTTGACCGGCTGTTCGGTTGAACTCTCTGCCTTCGGGCGGCGAGGAACCGGAAGGAGGCTACGCCGAAGGGTGGATTCTCTTTCGGGGAGGTAAACCGGCCCTGAACCCGTTTATATCCCACGTTAAACCGGCCCTGAACCCGTTTATATCCCACGTTAAACCGGCCTTGTGCCACATGATGCCCTCTTGGGGTGGTGACTAAATGCTGTTCAGTCTGAAATCTGGAGTGAGGTCCGTCAGAAGTTCGTCAGGAGTCTGTCAGTCAGTCAGAGCGAGTCAGTGAGTCAAGTCAGAGGCAGTCCGAAACAGAGTCGCGTTCAGACAATTACTGCAAGACATTGGAATAGTGATACTGGTCGAGACTACATTGTTCTCTCTACTAAACCTGATTGTTCGTACTAACACTTCTACTTCTCTGTATATATTCCTGTTTGTAATATATCTGTGTTATTCCATACCTGTGTTCGAGTTCTTCTTTATTGGTTCTACCTTGGACTATCACCGTGGTACAAGGAATCGGACCATAACATATATATATATATATATATATATATATATATATATATATATATATATATATATATATATAGTAGAGGTTATCGATCCGTTGGTATATAGTCCGGGTGGATCCTAGTAATATAAATAATTAAAACTGATCCACAGAGAGATCGATGTATTTATTATGACAGAGCATAGGTATTTTTTACAGGAAAAAAATTACCTCAGCATAGGTATAGTCTATTTCAAACCGTTTTTCACACGGCTATAATCAGCCTCTAAGTCCTAAGACTTAGAGGCTGATTATAGATGAGAACAGTTTGAAATAGACTATACCTATGTTGAGGTCATTTTTGTTTTTTTTTTTTTTGCTGTAATATCAACAGTGATCCATTTTCGGCTTGATCTGTCAGGTACTGACCGCAGCGATAGAAGAAAAAGCTCATTTATTCCATCATCTTTAGCGATATATGAGTTCTACTTGGGGTCTGGATTGACATCAAGTAGAAAGAATATATTGAATTAATTTCTAAGTCTGCAGATAAGAA
>OZ010589.1:9833831-9853831 GCA_963932145.1 Acanthosepion lycidas | reverse complement strand
AATGTTTGGTAGATGAGTTAGAACTGAAATATCGGTTCTAATGAAATAAAATATCACTATGACCTTTCAAATTCTTCTTCGTTTTTCTTAATAATATATATATATATATATATATATATATATATATATATATATATATATATATATATATATATATATACATAGGAATGTTTCGATTCTGTTTCCTGTGACCGTTAAGCTAACTTACGTCTGATCTCTATCCGTACAGGAAGGTCGACTGAAAAGTTCATAGCCTAACCAGCTCTTTTATTGTGGTAATCTCTGTAATTTATAGTGTACAAACTACTTACATTCATATCTTGATAAGCTTATGGACCTTTCAGCCAACCCGTGTATATACGAGGAGTATATATAAATTAATACTTACATTGCTCACTGAAACACTATAGTCAGTCTTCGCAGTCTCCATCGAAGTAGACGTCTCGGCCATGTTTTCTACGGAAAATTTAATATAAAAGTCTGTACGGCTTCATTATTGCCATGCCTTGAAATTCTGGTCAGCTCTTCGAATAGACGCGAATATCATTAAATAATATATTTCTTTTTTAAGTTCAAGTAAAATAATTCGACTCAGTAAAATTTATTTGACCGACGTCAGATTGAAGGCTTATTTTAAAATTTGCGCTTGTCATCTGATAAATTAATTGAAGAAAGCAGAGACAGGCGCATTTGTCTACATTTCATTACTATATATCTCTCTCTCTTTTCTCTCGCTCTCTCTCTTTCTCTCTCTCTCTCTCTATATATATATATATATATATACACACATATATATATATATATGAAGATGTCTAATTATGAATATGCACTAAATATCAAATATATTTACCTGTACCTGTCTGTCTACCGTCTTTCTAAGTATCATAAAATCTCCTTTCTGTCAAAAATGATTTTCTTTTTAAATTCTGGAATATATATATATATATATATATATATATATATATATATATATATATATATATATATATATATATATATAATTATGTATTTGAGCAGTAGTACATCTTTTATACAAGACGATTGACAGTGTACTGTAATTATGTTTTTATTCAATTTGTCTTGCATTCGTAAAAGTATTTTCTTTTCTTGAAATAAAGTGTGTAAAAACAGTCCACATCGTATATATATCCGAACGCTTTCGGATATTTTATTAGTCATTATCAAGGATTTTTTAAAACAGAATATGCAGATTACAATGTCTGTACCTATAATGATGGGAATGATTTTGTATTTTTTCCAAACACGGTCAGCAGGTTGTGGCCGTGTTCCAGTTAAAGCTGATATTATTGAGTGTTGACTTTTTCTTTTTATTGCTTCTACTATTGTTAGCCGTGTTCAACACTATCAATACGCACACACACACACACACACACACACGCACACACACACACACACACATATATATATATATATATATATATATAGATAGATAGATAGATAGATAGATAGATATAAGTTACCTGCTCACCGCAATGCTGGCGCAGTTAAGTATTATATGTACTGGGATTATAGTTTTCAAAATTATTATTATTTTAATTTAAAAAAAAAATATTTCTCAAAACATTATATTTGGCAATAATACGGAATTAGCATATGAACGTAAAAGATTGTTCATAATTATTTTTATTTAATTTTAGACTTTTAAAAAAAATCTTATAACGTTAAAGGAAATGAATGTAACCTAGGTTTCGTTGAAAAAAGGATAAAACTCTTAAATAACCTGGATTATTAAACAAGAGAAACGAACTGATGGTTAGATGTAGGCATAAAAATAAATATCTACTTAAACACGTAGATCAAAATAATTTTTAATACTAACCACGGTTTTGCTTTTAGTGAATGTTACGGTTTATTATATATTATAATTTATTGTTAATAGTTACTATTAATATTACTATTTTTCATAAGATTAAGTTCTGTAAAATTAAATGATTGGTGATCCACTAGTCTAATATTAATTAAATAAAAATAATAATAATAAATAAATAGAAATCTTTTTGGAGAAATATAATTAAAACAATATAATTTTTAAAACTATAATCCCAATATATATATTACATAACTGCGCCAGCTTTGCGGTAAACAGATCTATATTTTTAATTTTAATTTTATTGAATTTTAATTTTATACAATTTATGTAACGGTCAGTCTATACTAAGCAACTGAAGCTTGCGTGTTGCATGAAAATTCGAGTAGAGCGAACGTTGAGGAATACATACATATATATATATATATATATATATATATATATATATATATATATATATATATATATATATATATGGGGGTGATTAATAAAGTGAGAAAAATTTAGCGGCTTCTCATTAATTTTGTCTGATATCCTAGTGGTATATAAAAATGGATATATCATTTTCTCACGCGCGCGCACACACACACACGCACACACACACGCACACACACACGCACACACACACATATTTGTTTGTGTATGCATACATTTATTTTAGGTGTATAAAATATTTACCTATTTCTTCCTTTCTCTCTCTCTTTCTCTGTATACGCACACAACACGTACTCATACATGTGGGTCTGTGGTGTGTGTGTGCCTGTGCGTGCCTGTATGTGTGTATCCGCTTGCGTGCGTGTGTAAGTAAAGCGTTATAGATATGTGCGCATGTATAGGTTCCCCCTCCAAAAAAAAAAAAAACAAAAAAAAAAAACGCAAGAATGTGTGCGTGTGTGTGCGCACATGTATCTGTGTATACTTGTGTTGGATTTTTTTGATGGATTTCTTTTTCAGGACTCGTATACTGTCAGAATCCCTCACAAGAAGTGACGCACTCAACCATTTACACCCCATTGTTCGCGTTTCTCATCGACAATACACTGCGTCGAAATAACCTGATACTTAACTTTTGTCACGTGAGAAAGACCAGGCCGCAAGCAGACATGGAGGGCGAATAAAATCAGTGTAAAAAAAAAAAAATATCCAGCAATGACAGAAAGGATGACGTGTACAATAAAAATGTCCATCAAAGCCATTTTCAAGTAGTTATTTCAATTCTTTAGTAAAAGCAGCAGATGTAGTGAAATTAAAAAAAAAAAATGAAATGTAAAGAAATTCGGAAAAATGTTTAGTGTCCAAACAAAGCCATTGATCGACTGGCGCCAAAAATCGGCCTGATCGGTTCTATAATGAAAGCGCCACCTATTGGCAAGATAGGTGCGTGCTTGAGATTACACGTCCAGCTGTTTAAATTGTTCGTGACAGTTGGCGAAAGACACGATAACATGTGGAGATAAATCCGAACGCTTCAGCTTGAAAAATACTTTAAAGTTTAAAATATTTAGTTTAACTCTTTAAAAATATGTTCAGTATTTTCCCCGGTGTTCATTGAAGCACCGAAGTGCTCACGTCATTGAAAATATCTATTCGCATATTCTCAAACTATTTGCATTATAAACATCCTTTTCGAGAAATTTTTCTTTATCAATGTGAAAAGACATTTTTTTTCGACGAAGGAAAATCTCTTGTAACAAATGTTGCAAGGCCTGTGTTGAAACAAAATATCTAATAATGGTGGTTTTCTGAGCGTATCTATCTGACACAAGGCCGAAATTATGGAGAATCCAGTGAGGATCGAACTCGCTATTCAATCGTAACTGATCTAGCGAGACAAGCTTTAGATATGGCACAAAGCCGAACTAGTGGATCAACCAATGAGGCTCGATACCGCCTATTCAGTTGATCTAGCGAGACAAGCTTGCTAACCATTATACCAGAACGAAGTGCCCAAAAATGATTTTCTCAGCGTATGTGGTACAAAGTCGACAGGGTGTGGCCTCCAGTGAGGATCGAACTCGCTATTCAGTCTTAATTCATTTAGCGAGACATTCTTGCTAATCGTTGCACCAAATCGTGGCGCCTAAAATGATTTTCTAAGCGTATTTTAGATGTGGTACAGGGCCGATTGTATGATTCATCCAGTGTGGATCAAACTCACTACTCAGTCGTAAATGAACAAGCTAGGCACGTTTACTGACCATTACAACACAGTGGTTGGTTGATTTTGTTTAGCGGCATATCAACATCTCTATGGGTTACTTAATGCCGAAACAGGGGCTACCACTACGGTTCTGCGTAGACCTAGGAACACCAGCAATTAAGAGATGATTCTACGCTCATCAAAACCTCCTGATCAGACGCCTTGCTGCCGGATGTAGTTTATCGTCATACCCAGGACCGTATGAGTGTGTGTGTGTGTGTGTATGTGTGTGTGTGTGTGTGTGAATAAGAAAGAGTGGTGTGGAAGAAAATGTGTGTAAGAGAAAGAGAGGATGATAGAGAGAGGGAAAGTGTGCAGTGAGTGATTGTGAGAAAGCAAGAAAGAAAAGTGGTGAGACAATCTGAGAGAGGGGGAACGTGAGGGGGAGAGGGAAGGGAGAGAGAGGAAAGAAATTTTAGGACATAAAGATTAATGTCATGAGAGAGTTCTTTCATGTTGGTTGATTTTGTTTAGCGACATATCAACACCACCATGGGTTATTTAATGCCGAAATCTGAATATTAGGTTGGTGCAAAAATGATGTCGTTTTCTTACATAAAGTTGAACGTCAAAAAACGACATTATTTTTGCACCAAACTAATACAATTTTATGGCGTCAGCTAAATATATTTTGAACGCAATCGTATGCCTTCAAATACCGATTAAATGTATTGTTTGTCATTTAGCTATAAAATGTATAAAATGTCTACCAAGTATTTTATGAAGAGTATATCTTAATATAAAATGTATTGCTGATCAATTTGCTTTACAATTGTATTTTTTATGATTTTACTATAAATGTAAATTGTTGTTTTCTTTTATATAATAACGTATTGTCGGTATTTTTACTATAAAAAATGTTTATACTTTCATAGTGTTTTCTTTTTGTTTGGCTCATGGGAGGTTACTATTCGCCTAGAACTGTGACCCTAACAGGTGCTACCAACCCGGAAACTGGGAAAAATAGCAATTGTGGTTCCACTGTCTTCGAAATTTCCTGTCTCCCGATCAGTGGCCTTATACAACATCGAAGCGCCGTAAATGATGTTTAGGTGTGGTACAAGGACGAAAATATGGAGCATTCATCGAGGATCGAACTCACTACACAGAAGTAATTGATCTAGAGATTCAGACTTGATGATCAATGAACTACGTCTATATCTAGTAATGAAAAGAAGACATATAAAAGAACGAGAAACTGTAACCAGTGTCTTCTAATTAGAAAACAGGAATGACATGAAGCAGTTTTTAACGAGCTCGACTGGCCTTCAGATGATTATCATTTTAAATATAAAAACGATAAGAGATATCTTTTAAACAAAACAGAAATAGTCTTATCGAATATGTCTTTAAAGATAAAATGTCGTATTAAATATAAGATCTGTTTTTAAACCAAAGGAACACTGTCGTAAATAATAATGTCTTTAATCAAAAGAAACAATTGCATATGTCTCACAATATGAAAACAGAAATAGCTTAAAGCAATTTTAAAAAGCTCAACTGACCTACATGGAGCTATCCAAGTTAATTTCAACCTGACAGAAGCTACAACTATGAGATTCTATCTCCTGCTAAGCTCAGTTTAATATCAAAATAAAACAATTCATTCAACTGTAATAATGAGCAAACCGTTTTTGTTCAGCGAAAATGACTTGATACAAGTCAGCTGCAAGACCAACGGACGAATACGACATTTTTTGGTAAGAAAAGCCAAAATGAAGAGTGGAATTCTTTTAAAAGAACCTGATGATTAATAGTCATCAGCTTCACCAGTTAAGCATAAGATTTTACCAGCAATATCTCTATATATAAAGTTGTAGCCTCTGTCTGTGTGTTTGTTTGTTATCGAACTCCTGCTGAAACTACATTACCCAGGGTATTTGGATAAGTATATTTCATTTTGATCAAAGCGTGTCCTGTAGGCAAGGGGCAAACTCCCCCACTGATTTTTTCCCTTTGATTTAAATGAAATTTAGATTTGAACAAGGGAATGACTTCTATCCAAAATATAGGAGAAAGCCAGTAGATGGAGGTCACATTCGCAAGATCATTGAGTAATACTGAAATGCATCATTTTTCTTCACAAATTACAACAATGATTTAAATTCAATCATCATTTTCTTACAAAAAATTTGTGTAACACGCAGCAAGGTGTAGGTAATTCGGTTATCACAGTAATAAAAGTTATGTGACGGATAAAAAATCGTATCTCTTATTAGGCACAATAAGAGATTACCTTCAATAACTAATAATAAAAAAGAAACATTTGTAAATACAGTGTAATAAATCACTGGTTCTAGAGTGATTTTCCAAGTTAAGCAACACTTACTTTGTCAGTAAGTAGATGGGTGACCGCTTGGGAATACGAGGTGTTGTAAGCTTGGATGTGCGGTTGGTGTCATGGATAATCGTTCGGAATTGGCAATGAAGGAGACGGATTTCAAATCCGGTTGGCTTCGTTACATTCACTGACGGGGAAATAACCTGGGGAAATGTATGGACCCATCTCTTCCTCCCATCTATGGGTTAATTAGTATTATTTGTATCAGAAAACTTTATTATCCCTAAAAAAAAATTTATAATCTAAAATATGTTTGGCTTTAAAAAACCTGTAAAAAGTTGATAAGCCATAAAAAAAAATCATTCAATCATTTTTTAATCGATTTCACCTCAACAAAAGCAGGAAGGTCATTAGGATACAAGGGGTTACTGGGGGTGGAAGAATTAGAAAACAGAAAAGAGCAAGAGCAAAAGGAGTGTAATCAGACGGGCTGTAGAAAGCAATTGGCTTCATATTTAAATTTTTATATATTAAATTTGGCCTGGAAGCATAGAATCGGAAAGGAGTTACCCAATCGTGAAGTGCGAGAAAAGAATTCACGGTTACATCTAGCCAATTCAACCGTAAAATAACGAGACCTTACCGCCAATCTGGTACTGCGCTCAAACTCATGAAGTCTACGTTCATCTTTGTGCAAATGAATTGAAACAAACGCTTTAGTTATCTTTCTTTCACCATAAGGCCAGTTTGACAACCACCTAGACTGACAGGGTGCAATCAATTTCTATTTTTTCCTTTTTTCCGCGAATTGTTTTTTTTTTTTGTGTGTGTGTGGACATTATGTGGCGTGTCTTGGGTCTTTTAAACAGGCGGAACCCATCCCTCTCCAGGTTAGATCACAGGCTTCCATCTAGGTATCTCACTTTGGTCGCGAACACGTAACCGTTGTAGTAATTTATTCAATCAGACATGCTTATATATATATATATATATATATATATATATATATATATATATATATATATATATATATATATAAATTAATTGAATTAAAATATGGATTATATATATTACTGTTCTTTCTTTATATATATATATATATATATATATATATATATATATATATATATATATATACATATATATACATATATGTAAGCAAATATATGGATATAGATCCGACAGTATGAAGAAAAATATACGGGAAAAACAAACAAAAATCCTTATATGCAATTATGCTGTTTTAATGTTAATATAATGTCAACGTCAGACGTTTCGGTCTAATAAACAATCTTCAGAACATATTCATATTGTCATGTTGAATTGATAATGTTAATTATCTTTTATGAATATGTCCTGAAGATGGTTTATTAGACCGAAACGTTGACATTATATTAACCTTAAAGCAGCATAATTGCATATAAGGATTTTTGTTTGTTTTTTCGTATATTTTTCGTCATATATATATATATATATATATATATATATATATATATATATATATATATATATATATATATATGTATATATATAGATATATAGATATATATATTCTTGCTTTGCCCTTAACCCCGGAAGGTGTCGTTGGGGCTCCGACGTGCTGAGCTGTCCGCCATTATCCCAAATATGTCACGGTCGTGTGCCACTGCCTGGGTGTCCGTAAATGGTTTCTTTTTGTGCGCATCATGTGGCGTGTCTTGGGTCTTTTAAACTGGCGGAACCCATCCCTCTCCAGGTTAGATCACAGGCCCACATATAGATGTCTCACTTTGGTCACGCTAATCGGCGGTGCGAAATTTTAAGGAAGCCGAGATGCTGGGTGAAGAGTGATAGTGTTGCAGATTTTTCTTTGGATTATCTTAAGAATCTCTAGACAGATAACAGAAGCAACAGACAATCTGTAGCAACCAAATAGACAACTGCTAGACTTATAAAGGTGTAAGCTAGAAAAAATGCTAGAACATTGATTCCCAAAATATTTTGCCACAACGTCCACTTTCAGGTCGAAAATTTTTCCACTGCCGACCTATATAGTAATTATTAAAAAGCATACGAAAACTGTTAGGTAAAAGTTTGTTACTGGTTCATAAACAGACTTTATGATGTAGCAAAAAAAAAAAATAAAAAATAGCCAAGCGGGGTAACAATAATGTATTTGAGTGTAGCTGATACTAGCGTATTAAAGAATAAAAGAAAACAAACTTGACCACTAGAAACTATATATATATATATATATATATATATATATATATATATATATATATATATATGAAAAGCATTTCACCCAAAGCAAGGCGGATTGCCATTAGTACGCAGGGAGGGTTACACAGTGGGAGTGAGAGTAAAGAAGTGTGATGGAGGAAAGGATGAAGAGAAGGGTAGGGGATAGTTCCGAGCATCTGGAGATATCGATTGACATTACATTTAAATAGTTTGAGATTATAGCTATCAGAGAAGCAAGTAATAGAAAGGGAATTCCACAGGTGTGAGGTGCGAGACATGAAGCTATTAGAGTAAAGAGTCGGCCACATTTAACCGTTTCGACTGTGAAAAGGGGGCAACGTGATGCCAGCCTAGTTGCACATTTAAATTCATGCAGCCTGGGAACTAACGAAAGTAGCTCGTCGGAGAAGTTACCGTGAAAGAATTTGTAGAAAAGACAGAGGGAGGCGACGGCACGACTGTGAGAGAGAAAATTTAGTTTTGTGTTCTCCTTTACGGCAGCGAATTTTGGACGGTTTCCTCAAAGATGTGGTTCTACAGAAGGATGCTGAGCAACAATAGGGTCTTGGAGAGGATGCAAACAAGGAGGAGTCTTATACTTAACATCCGGAAGAGGCAGATGAAATATCTGGAAAAGGTAATGAGGAAGGAAGGCCTGGAAAATCTGATACTCACAGGTCGAAAAGAAGGAAAGCGAGACAATGGGAAAACAACGTATGATATAACTGGCGGGTAAGTGGATGACAGAACATGGCCTCGGGGAAGTGGCAGAATGACGAAACTTATTGAGAGCTACAATGGATAGGGCGAAGTGGAGAGCCATGATAGCCTACGTCCTGAAAGGACACGGCACATAAAAGTAGAATAGATGGAAATAGAGACAATGGAAAGTAACGAAAGACATACCTGGCGGGTTTAAGCAAGTGGATGACTGAACGTGGTCTGAGGGAAGGTGGCAGAGGGACTAAACTTATTGAGAGCTACAAGGGATAGGGCGAAGTGGAGAGCCATGATCGCCTACGTCCTGAAAGGACACGGCACATAAAGGTCGAATAGAGGGAAAGAGAGACAAGGGAAAGTAACGAAAGACATACCTGGCGAGTTTAAGCAACTAGATGATTGAACATGGTCTGGGGCAGGTGGCAGAGGGACTAAACTTATTGAGAGCTACAAGGGATAGGGTGAAGTGGAGAGCCATAATCGCTTACGTCCTGAAAGGACACGGCACAAAGGTCGAATAGAGGGAAAGAGAGACAAGGAAAAGTAACGAAAGACATACCTGTCGGGATTAAGCAACTAAATTACTGAACGCGGTCTGGGGGAAGGTGGCAGAGGGTCTAAACTTATTGAGAGCTACAAGGGATAGGGCGAAGTGGAGAGCCATGATCGCCTAAGTCCTCAAAAATCACCGGACATAAAAAGAAAGGTCACCGGACAAAGAAATGTCAACCTTGTGCGGGAAAAATCTTCTGCCTCGTCAGTCATATATCGAAAGATACATCATCGTCCAAACGTGTATTACGTGTGGCACTTAACTGACAGACAGGTCAAGGTCAGTTTTATGGTTAGGGTCAACGTTGCAAGTGTTGAGAAAAAAATGGAACGATTATACAAATATACACTAGTAATTACTAATAAAATTTAGCGAATATTTTTTTGTTTTACTTGGTTTTCTTTTATCTGATTTATATCCGAAGACAATGCTATTTCATCGGAAGAACTTTTTGAATATTAATGACCTTTCTCAAAACTATACAAAATCCCAAACAGTTCCTTGGTTACAGGGATATTTATATCTTATCTAGGAATGTGACCCATTTATTCTGGGTTAGCCTTATATATTTTATACAAGTTCTTTGCTTATCTCGTTTGAATACCTTTCCTTATTGCATATCTTAAAATACATTTTTATTACTCAAAATCATATACAGTAGGACTTCTCAATTTTATTCGTTCTTGAAGGTTGTTCGTAACCCGAAATGTTCGTAAACCGAAACTATTTTTCCAATAGGAATAAATGTAGAGAAAAAAAGTCACAGTACGATAAAATTGGAAAAGAAAAGCACGACCCACCACACGAATATATACAACACGACGGTCGACTCAGAAATGGTTCTGTTCGTGTGAACTCAGCTTGGCTATGTTGTTCAAGAACCGAAATTTTGTTCGATAACCGAGCCATTTTCATTTCGAATTTTCTGTTCGAAAACCGATTTATTCGACACGTGAGACATTCGAGAACCGGGGTTCCACTGTATTTTTTATTCGGCCAGTTATTGGTTCAGTTGCTCATCCCCGATCCAACATTTGAAATATCCCAGCGAATCTGTCTATATTTCTGAGATGAAGTATTATGTTCACTATTTACATTATTCGGACTATTTTCCTCATCTTTGTCGCCATATTTATTACAACGCTTCGGTCGTTGTACGCTCCGGCATTTATTAGGTGGTTGGGATGTCGAACTGAACCTTTTATTTTCCTCATTGGGGTAGACTGTTCTACTTCCACGTGCGATGTATAATATATGTCAGTTATCAGTTATCTCCTGTTAATTTCCATCTGAATGTTCTCCACTGCCTTAACCGGGTATTCAACTCACACATTTTTGGTACTGTCACTGGATCTAAATAACCCCTCTATCCTTTGTGCCATGTATCCTTGAGGCCGAAACGTTATGATATAAAGTACACATATTTACATTATTCGGACAATAGTCCGAATAATGTAAATAGTGTACATAATACCTCATCTCAGAAATATAGACAGATACTGAAAGGTCGAAACTTTGTAATAAATATGGTGACAAAGATGAGGACAATAGTCCGAATAATGTAAATAGTGTACATAATACCTCATCTCAGAATTATAGACAGATAATGAAAGCCCGAAACGTTGTAATAAATATGGCGACAAAGATGAGGACAATAGTCCGAATAATGTAAATAGTGTACATAATACCTCATCTCAGAAATATAGACAGATACTGAAAGTCCGAAACGTTGTAATAAATATGGCGACAAAGATGAGGACAATAATGTAAATAGACAAGCGAATAATTTTTGTTTTACTTGGTTTCCCTTATTTGATTTATATCCGAAAAAAATGCTATTTCATCTGAAGAACTATTTAATGACCCTTCTCAACATTATTCCTTGTTTGCGGTGATACTGAAATCCTATCTAAGAATCTGATCCATTTATTATCAATTAGTCTTATTTCATATCTCCAGTTTTCATTCTCACTATATTTTCATTCGCCCACTATTCTCTATTCAGTTGCTGATCACTGGCCAACAGTTAAAATCGCCCACTGGTGAACGATACCGCCAGGTTGGTAAACCTTGTTTTAGGACAACACAGTTAACTGACTTTCTTAGCAGTCGACTTATAATATTTCTATTTTATATTAGTAGGAAATTATATGGATTGCTTATTTCTAGATTTGGCCGGTTGTAGCTGAAACTGCGAAACATGAAAATGTGGATAAGTAGAGATTATTGTATGTTTCGTAATAGATATTATGATTTGCCATCGTTCAGAGAATTATTGAGCATTACGTTATTTTGAGGCGATGTGGTATTTAATTTAGTAACATGACCGGTCTCTCTGGAAATGTAACTTTTACCCGTAAATTATCTTTGTCTAAATCCAATTCTGCATCGAATAGATCCCCTTCATACTGTGCAGGCATTTTCAACTTCACAACTTTGTCTTCGTTCAT
Organism: Acanthosepion lycidas; assembly: GCA_963932145.1. Lineage (NCBI taxonomy): Eukaryota > Metazoa > Mollusca > Cephalopoda > Sepiida > Sepiidae > Acanthosepion > Acanthosepion lycidas. The sequence goes on along the minus strand of OZ010589.1, from coordinate 9,841,576 downwards.
CTCTCTCTGATTTTTGTCCCTTTTTCACTTAGTTTTGTTTTATTCCTCTTCTTTCTCGCCAACGCGAAACCCTTATCTGTGGACCTATACGTCGTGTTTTTATTTATATTTCTCTCTATCACATCTTATCTGAGTGAATCTTTTTTCTAATTTTTAAAATAGTTTTTTTTTTTTTGATTTCCGTCCCTATCTTATGTAATACAAACGTCTGAAGAAAGAGAAAGAATTGATCGACCCTAAAGGAATCGATGATGGGAGTCTTCAACAAGATAACAGATCTTTGCGATGCTCGACGGATAACAATGACAGCCCAGCTTTTTCGTCTTTAACTTGTACTTCATCTCTCTGAATTCCTCCATCTCTGTCACCTTCGCTCTGGTCTAGATAGACGCACGGCTTTCAAATCTTTTTGCCTCCTGACAAATCAATCCAATGTTTCCTTTATTTACTTATCTGCAGTTTTCACTATTTTTATTTCTTTATTTACGTCTTCCTACGTTTAGAATTATTTATTGGCATCTTAGAAAGTTACTGTTAAAATGGCTATAGTGAATGAGAAGTGATATTATTGAAAAGGTGGGAAGATTCAAATAAAGATTATGAGGATAACAGATAACAATTGGGCCTTGACTTGAAGAGGTTAGAATTGCAGTGTTCAGGGAGTCTGTTTCACAAAGAAGTATTTGTTTGAAAAAAATCTGTCTCCGTAGAACTTCTCGCATAAGGGAAAAAGGAGGGTGATTCGACTCCGTGGAAGTAACATCGTGTGTCGTAGCAGTAAATTTCTTAACTTGTGGAATTAGAGATTGGGGTTCATGTGAATGCAATTAAATTTTTAAAATAATATATAATGCGGTGGCAAACGTCCTTTTAACCGCAAAGGCATGGGAAAGAAACGGTCAGATTTACTAAAAATTTAGCCAAGAAGTCAAATGATTTAAACTTGTAATCCAAAGAAGAATCTGCAATGTTATTGGTCGTGACCTGGCATCTCGGCTTCAGTCATTTTTCCTCCGTCGTAAATGTCGCTTCCCTATGCCTTTTGTAAAAATAGTTTCATGGGAATTGTTCTGATGAACCTTCCTCTGTGGTGCCTGGACTTAGTGAATTTAAGCGCGGTACTAGATTGGCAGCTAGGTCTCACCATTTTACAGTTGGAATGGATATATATATTATTTTTGTCTGGGTACACTTTAATATTTGCATATGCTATTTAACCCACGAATATAGAATAGCTTAAACTTTGTCATATATATATATATATATATATATATATATATATATATATATATGTGTGTGTGTGTGTGTGTGTGTGTGTGTGTGTGTGAAAATATATTGATATAATAGGAAAGAACCGTTAGATTGATGATCCGAAGTTCACTAGTTTTTTTTTTTATTTAAAAAAAAAGTGCTCAATACACAAGTAGAGCCTAGATTATAATAATGTTTTTTTTTAAATATATATATGATAGGTAGGTAATGTTGTGTTGCTATGGTTACATTTCATGGTTTCTTTTTGTAACTCCTGTACCATCACTAGCGTTACATAGAGAAAGTTCATGTTAGTGTGTAGTCTGTACTTATCAAGACATTTTTGTACTTATCTTAAGCTGCAATTCCCAAGAATTTTTCAATGTGTTGTTGTGTTCCTTTTATTATTATTATTATTATTATTATTAGTAGTAGTAGTAGTAGTAGTAGTAGTAGTATAGCTCTAAGCATCCGCGTGTAGGTTCCATCAAGCTTAGACTGTACAGTTTCTAGTTAATGTTCAGGAAGTGGCGCCATACATTAACACCGCCTCTACAGTGGCTCGAAAGAAATTTTGGGTGTAAACCCATACCTCCTCTCAGAAGTTAAGAGGCATGACCTTCAAGGCAGCATCTGGTTTGAAGTCAGAGTTGTAGAAATATCGATGATCGGTCCATAGAGCTGTCATTTAGTTAGATGTCTCCAAGAGATGTTCAGTATGTCTCTCTACATCCGAGTGTAGTTTCAATCAAACTTAAAATGTAGGCTCTTAGTTAATGGCCAAGAAGTGGAGCCATACATTAACACCGCCTCTACAGTGGCTTGAAAGTAGCTCCGCTTGAGGTTGTCTGGTAGGTCATAGTTCCCAGATTACATCCATTTTATTTAAGACGCTCCAGGCTTTAGCTATTCGAATTTTCTCTGCATCGCACTTGGTGGCTCGCGTAGCAAAATGGAGCCCGGTTCGGTATAAGCTTTTAAATCTGTATTCAAAAATCAAAGAATTTAGTTAACGCTTAATTGCAAAGAAATATAGTCGATACGAAGAGAATTCTGCTTCTTCTTTTATGTGTCGTCTCACTTCGTCGCCACTTTCTAACGCTTACCGTTGTCTTTTGATCTTCAACCACTTCACAATAATCAAGGCGATAAAGTCGCTAACACGGAAGCTGTTAATCGGAATTAAAAAAAATCCGAGTAAACTTTATTGAAGAGAACGACAATAAAAGAACAGCTTTCAAGCAGATAACGATTGCCACGGCATTTAAATTTTTCATTTGTTCCTTTTCTACGGTTTGTCAACCTTTTGCAGGTTATTTAAAGCCAGAACATATTTTTAGTTTGTAAGAATGCTTTGGAGATAATAATTATTTACTGATACAATTTTAAACTAATTAACCCATAGCTAGAGGGGGAAAGACGTGCATTCATATCTTCCCTAAGTGCATTTGCGCGCAAGTGAATATAACGAACCAGACTGGGGCTGGAACTCAGCAATCCATTTTCCAATTCCGGTCTGTGATTCATCACACCACCCGCACATCCAAGCTGACAGCACAGTATTTCCAAACAATCACGCATCTAGCTACTGACTATGATCGACGATGCTTAACTTCGGTGATCGTACAGGAACAAGTGTTTCAACGTAATACAGCCCTGAAAAATTGTTTTAAGAGAAAGATTTTATGAATTTTAGGCAAAAGTAACACTGGCTACTCAGTCAATGAATGCCGAATATTTCCTTATAATAAAATGGATGATATTACTACTACTATTTCATTTTTTTATTCCAAGGAAGACAATAAAGCCACTAAGACTACTATTAAGGTGGAAGGGCAATAAAAGAAGAGGAATTTAAAGATCTCAGAAGATTGACATTACATTTCAATTAATTGAATATCATAGTTGATTGGGAAGCAAGAAGCGAGAAATGCGAGAGAAGAAACTGTTAGCATAGAACCTACGGTTGCGTCTAGCCATTGCAGTTGTAAAATGATGAGACCTATCTGACAATCTAGTACTGTGCTTAAATTCATACAGTCTAGCTACCATAGAGGAAAGTTCAACAGAACAATTGCGGCGAATGCTAGACTTATAAATATGTAAGATAGATTCTGTCGAAGAAAATTACCTACGCGACACAGTGAACCAAATTTCTTACCTCCAGACTTAACAGTTAATTCGATATAATCTTCCCGTTTCATCTCAGCTGAAAACGTGTGTCCGAGAAAGCTTAATGAGTCATTCTCCTGGAGGTTAGCATCAGCCATGCTGATGGAAGGCAAAAAGGGGTCTTTCAGATGATTAAAAGGGAGCAGTTTCCTTTTTTGAAGCGTTAAAATTAATGTTTTATGTTTCAATTTAAATGCTATATTTATTTGTTACGGCGGTGGGAAAGTGACTGAAGCCGAGATGTCAGCTTAGGACCAATAACATTGCAGATTCTTGGATTGTGTCAAGAATCTCTTAATATATAGCCGGAGTACAAGATTAGATATGGCAGCAATATTCAAAGTAATTATTTTATTTTTATTTACAAAATTACTTTTTCTTTCCATCCTCAAAGCTGCAGCTTTCTTTTTTATTCTCCCCATGTCCTTTTACCTTATTTTATACTTTTCTGTATGTTTGCTCTTCTCTTATTCAATATCCAATCGATAATCCCGATCATGTTTTCTATGTGTATCCACCCACCCAACACACATTTTACGCTCGGATTTTTTTTATGACTTTCGGAAAGCATAAAAAAAAGAAAAAAAAAAGTTCGTCTAATTTATTTATTTTAATTCATATTTTCTTTCGACGTCTTCTATCTCAACTTTTTTTTTTTTTTAATATGAAATATTTCTTGACAGTCTGTGATCTTTACCGAATGGTAAAAAAGAATGTCGACTTCTATGCTACATGGCCGATCGATTTTTCCAAACGTAGAAAAAAAACTGTTTCTGTACCGATCGTCTTTTAATCGAAATGTTTTTGCTCGATATACAACCGTCTTATCCTCTCAAAAGATATCCGTCCGCATCTGATGAGCTCATAGGATAAATATATGCTAGGAAAGTTAGGTCCCTATGTCGTGCTACACACTCTTACTCGCCAGAATCTATCTTACATATTTATAAGTCTACCATTCGTACAAGCTTTGAATATCCCTCCCATATATGGTCAGGCCCCTCTGTTATATTATTTAACGAAACCAACTTGAAATTGAACTCGGTTCTCCGAGACATTATCTATTACACCACCCGCACACCAAAGCTTATAGCATTTGATATTCCCAAGCGGTAACCCATCTAGATAGTGACGTTGCTTAACTTCACTGATCGTACGGAACCGGTGTTTCAATGTTGTAGTGATTTTCCAAGCGTAGCTTAGATGTGGCACAAGACTGAAAGAATGGGGCACCCAGTAAGGATCGAACTCATTACTCGGTCGTAATTGTTCTAGTGAGACAAGCTCGCTAGCCATTATATCGCCTCGATGTTCCTAAAAGATTTTCTAAGCGTAGCTTAGATGTGGCACATGGCCGAAAGCATGAGGGCACCCAATGAGGATTGAAATCATTGCTCAGCTGTAATAGTTCTAGCGAGACAAGATTTTCTAGGCATTACGCTACGTCGAGGTGCCTAATAGTGATTTTCCAGATGTGGCACAAGGCCGAAAGTAAGGGGCACCCAGTGAGAATCAAACTCACAACTCAACATTATGATTTTTCAAGCGAATCGAAGGATCGAACTCACAACATAATGATTTTTTTTTTCTAGGGGTAGCTTAGATGTGGCTCAAGGCCGAAAGTATGGAGCACCCAATGACGATCGAACACACTACTCAGTCGTAATTGTTCTAGCGAGACAAGCTTTCTAACCATTGCATCACGTCGAGGTGCCCATAGCGATTTTCCAAGCGTAGTTTAGATGTGGCACAAGGCCGAAAGCATGGGGCACCTAGTGAGGATCTAACTCACCACTCATTCATAAATATTTCAGCGAGAGAAGCTTTATTACCATTACACCACGCTGATGTGCCCGAGGTAATGATTTTCCAAGCGTAGCTTAGATGTGACACAAGGCCGACAGAAGGAGGCGCCCAGTGAGGATCGTACTCACTACTCAGTCGTAATTGTTCGAGCCAGACAAGTTTGTTAAACATTACACCGCCTCGAGATGCCCAAAATGATTTTCTAAGAACAGTTTAGATGTGGTACGAGGCCTAAAGAATGGGGCAAGTGTTTCAAAGTTATATGTCTGGAAGTTTGAAGGATCTATAACATACGTAATACATCGTCACAAGTCGTAGCAGTCGTGTCGTTTACCCGCTCCTATCAGGTCATCGGGATCATCATTGTCTCCCCTTATGCTCTTCCCCCCTCTTGTGGAGGTGGCGTGGATGGCTGTGAAGGCCCAGTCTCCTCCTAAAGTGTCGTGAGAAGTAGTCACAGGTGGAAGCGGCTGGGCGGACACTCCAATCAGTATTGTCGATGGTTGGGCTCGAAAGTCACGATCCCTACCCCAAGGATGGTCCTATGCCAGGAAGGCCGATTTGCAGCAACGGGTTCCAAGGTCTCAGGGTCGATTTATTGTCACAAACACATAGTCTGAATACTCTTCACAATCTGAAACGGAAATTTATTCACATTACCTCAGATATCGAAGCGGTAACATGTCTATAGTTTACTGCGAAGATAGTATAGCGCCAAACTCCCTAGAGAGAAAACCGGCCCTATGTTAAACCAGATCTATATCCACACGGTGCTATTAATAATTTGTCATTTATATATATTATTATTATTATTATTTTTAATTTCGCGCATACGCGTTGTTTGTTTTTTTATTTTGTCGACGCTATACTATAGTAGGGTTATTTGGGAGAAAAATGACCACCATGACGCAATTCCCTGCGCCAGAAGATTGGAAACGACATTTTGAATTGCTTGGCTTTCGCACCGGAAGCTCCCATACAAACATTTCAGAGTCATTGGGTGTCAATTTTCAGGACCGTGCAGAGGATTCGAAAAGAGTTGGATGAGTCTAATGGTGATTACGAAGGTTTTTTGAGTGATCATTAATGTTGGCGACGTTATGCCTCCATTCCTCATCGCACGAGGCCTAAGACACGATACGAAGGCCTACATCAACTGCCGTAAAGAGGTAGTGCTGGTCTGAGTCAAGAGGGTAGCTGCTGGAAGACAGGAGTAATCTTAAGTTGACTATATTTTTTCTTTACAGAATGTTCGTACTTCTGACTTTAGGACTCTGGTTGGGACCCAGAAGGAAATTCTATACAACAGAAATGAAAGTAAATAATAATAATAATTATAATAATAATAATAATAATAATAATAATAATAATTATTATTATTATTATTATTATTATTATTATTATTATTATTATAATCATACTTAAAAAAGAGAGCAAAGACAAATGGCAGGATAAACCGCTTCATGGCCAATACTCTGCCCGTAACAAACAAGCTGAGTCTTTTTTTCTTTTCTTTTTTTTTTTGTCAGTGGAAAGTGCCATGATGCCACTTCTAACCTTAGGTCTCTGGGCGGGACCCGGAAAGAAATGTGTACAGGCCAGAAACCAAAGGAAATAATAATAATAATAATAATAATAATAATAATAACAATAATAATAATAATAATAATAATAATAATAAAATTATACCGATCTTGAATTTTTTTCACAGAAGGTGAACATAATAAAAATAACTTGTTCCTTACTAGAACATATATATATATATATATAGAGAGAGAGAGATAGATATAGATTTATATGTATATATATATATATGTATGTATGTATGTATGTATGTATGTGTGTGTGTGTGTGTGTGTGGTTGCGTGTAACAATATAATATAGCTAGACCCTGAATATGAATGAGAATTGAATGTCAATAAACTGAATAGATATATTGGCATTTGCAAGCGATGACGTTGGGATTCATGCAAAATGTGTGCCTGGGTATCAGTTAATTTCATTTTTATTAAAAGCGAATATGAAAGTTCATTCATCGTGACGACCATTTCTTACTTTTTTCACCGCCGCACGGATTCCTCTCTCCCCACCCTAAAATCGACCTGGGCTAATGCGCATGCGCATGCTACCTCATACTCGCCTCCAAATGAGAATGCAGCCACCAATAGATTCATACTTGAAATCTCCAGAGATCCATTTTAAGGTGTTTGAGAAGAATACATACAATATCAATATATCTCCATGATACATACATATATATCTATAATATATATATATATATATATATATATATATATATATATATATATATATATATATATATATATATATATATATGTATTATAAATTAACTGATTTAAAAATATGGTTCCCACGCACTGTTTTGTAAAAATGAAAAATATCAATAAGATATTTTTAAATCAGTTAATTTATAATATATATATATATATATATATATATATATATATATATATATATATATGTATATATATGTTAGATCTATCTCTGATATTGAG